>JBBPCS010048201.1:0-19287 GCA_037974645.1 Hollardia meadi
AGGCTAAAGGGACTTGTTATAGTGGGACAGAGAGGCTAAATGGACTGGTTATAGTAGGACAGAGAGGCTAAATGGACCGGTTATAGTGGGACAGTAGACTGGTTATATGCACTGAGAATAGTCAAGCAAAGAACTTGACTTACAGTTAGATAAAGACAGGTGAGTACATCCACTAGTAACGTAGCATTGTGTGTGCTACGCTTTGTGTAAAACTGTGCAGCGCTCTTTGCAGCACGATGGCAGCCAATTTAATTTCTATATATTGCTTTTTGCACCTACCGCGGTGTGCACAGATGGTTTTATTTATTTGAGGTCATGTGTTTAATTGTCTCAGTTTTGTAGTCTTTTCAGGTTAACTGCAGTGAGGCTAAACAGAGGAAGGCTGTTGTATATTTATAGTTGATAATCAGTGGTGTGGACAGGCTGCAAAATCTGTCTAAACAGTTCACTATCAGTTTGGACGTAAGGGCTTTGGTGGCTTAATGTTGTTCCACTAGTGTTGTTAGATCGTCATTGAATGAAAACATTGAATTTGTTAATTTAATAGTGACATTATATAACCCCCCTCCTAACATCTTTACTTTTATCTAAGTACATTTTTACTCTAGTACTTTAACTTGTACTTGAGTACAATTTGTGCAAAGTAACAGTACTTTTACTTGGGTATAATATTCTAGTACTCTTTACACCTCTGTCCTTTTCCACAGACTGTTGCACCGCCATGTTTCTACAGTAGCCTAGAATGCCTAGAATCATTTAATGCCTTTTGCTTCTTTCTGAGTACAAAACGAAATATTTTGAGTGTGAAAGTACTTTCTCTCCTTTGGTAGTTTGACAATAAAAAATCGACTTAGCTTTCTCCAGAGCTGTCAACAGCATCTAGGTTAAGTGGAATCTGAGTTGAGACTTTTTGTCTAACTTCAAGATCTTTTGTAAGAGTGGGAACATCATTGTTAATCTTCATTGTGTTACAAAAGTGACATGTCTTTTGTTTTTATTTCATCCCCCAAAAAATAACCTCACAAAACTTTGTGGGAGGAAGGAAACCAGTAGAGTCTCTGGGGTAACAAAGAGAGAGACCTGCTGTCAAACGTAGCTGCCCCCCTAATAATGTACCTGGACCACCTACAGCAGTAACAGTGCTGAGTGGGGTCACACTACTTCGCTGGCCAAAAATCCCTCATATAACACCTCAGGGCACTTCAGGAGAAAGCATCAATTAAACACGGATGAATTCTCTCTGCTTTTGTAGCAAAGCTTTCAGACAGAGGTGTTTACCGTCATAGCAAAATATGACCACGGGGCATAAAGCTATGTACATGCAGTTATGAAGGCTGGTGAAGGACACCATGCAGGAGCTTTAAGGCTATCTGAACAAATTCCGATGTACAACATGAGAGAATGTGAATAAATTAATAGGAACACATGTAATTGGTTATCCCGATATTTGTTTGTTAAAGAAAACATACATCAGCTTAACTTTTCTCCCCCCTAATTACCAAAAAACAACAAGCTCGCTCCTTAGTGGAGGGCCAATCAGCCCACCAAATTCAACTGTCATCCAGACTTCACTGTATTCTTGGGAGAATTGGCCTCCCATTAAGCTTTATGCTACTGTTTTTCTCTCCCTAAGTGCTTTATTTCAGCTATTGAGCAAAGTGCCAGACAATAATGTGAAACACTCATTTTCCTCTCATAATATTTGTGTAAGTCATGTTCTTCCCCTTGTCTGTCAGCAGAATGCAAGCACAGACTGGGACATTGGGTAGGTCAAGTAAAGAACCCAGGTGTTAAAGGTGTAATGTGTAACATAGTTCATTGTTGAGTCTCATTCCCGGGTCATCTATTACTTTTTTTGTAAATATATACAGCACTTATTCTGAATATGATACGAGCAACAAATTTCAAACAAGTTGGGACCAACCGGCTGAAAACTGAAGCCTAACCCTAACTGCAGTTCCTCGAGTGGCCACTTGAGGCTGGCTCCAAAAGCGAGTCAATCCTCATGTTCAAATGCCCAACTTTACAGCAGAAATAAACATGTTTACATTCTGGTACAAAGAACGGTTTTGGTCTCTATAGCTAAGTCCCCTGTTAATGATGACTGTACAGGGGGGGGAATATTTATATAGCTCACTTGTTTAAATTATATTAAGGCTTAAAGTTATGCATAATTAAGGGGGGTGATTGACAGCTAGGCATTAGCTGTCTGCTAAGCGTCACCGCAGTTCATTCAACTCATTGTACTTGACCTCTTGGCCGTGTTTGTGGTGTTGGCGCCTTTTGGTGAATTTTTCATGTGAATATCGGACAAATAATATGGCTTAGTGTGTTGAAAAATATACTGACAGACCGTTTTAAGAAGTCTGTGCTCCACGTCTTTGCCCATTTTTGGATTAGCTTGGGAGTTATTTAGAGTCAGGCACTGCCAAGATTGTGACAGCTGGAGCACCCACTGAGCTTCTTAACGGCTCTTCAGAAAACTATGGGTGGCGTCACAGAGACTACATGTTTTTTGTTTTTTACAGTCTATGACAATGAATGCTCCAAAAACACCTGTTTGGAACATTCCACAGGTAAACAGGTTCGTGGATAACAGGTTTGGGTCTGAAAGGGGCATCCTCGAAAAGGCTCAGTCCAGAGGTTCAAATTGTGTTTTGCTGCTATATTATGCTACGTTCAAAATATCATATATGTAACCTTTTAATTTCGTATACACAAATATATGGCACATAAGTATGAGGACACACAAACTCAAAAGACATGCAACCCAAGGCAGTCGTTAAGGAGGGATGAAGATAGGAAATAGAGTAGAGGTTCACTCTGCATGCTTACAGTAGAGACAAATAGTTTTGCGAATCAATTAAAAATAAATAAACAAGTGAGTGAAAAATACATGAGCTGTATTCATGAATTCAAACACACAGTGCCTCTTGACACTTCGAGTAGAAGCCAACGACCAGGACTGCAGGGATGTTTCTCTATATGCATTACTGTATATTGACCGTTGATCCTTGTTGCACATGCTTTACATTTATTCAGTCAAACATTTTTCTTTTAAATCTTTTATATTTCCAGGCTTGTAATATTTATTTATTCTTTTCAATGTAACTAAGCTGCCCCCGTTTCATTTCATTATTCCAATAAAATGATGCACAAGCTCATTTTAAGAGCTTATGTTGCAAAGTGAAGCTGGGAATCTGAAAGAAAATGTAAATCTGCTTTAGCTCATCTCCAGGATCACGACAGAGATTACCGCTCAATGAACTCAATTATTTCACATTTCACACATTCAAGAATAATCCTGGTCCCCTTGTTAAACTGATATTTACTCATTTATGTTCATCTGTTCATCGAGCCATATTATTCACCACCATACAGTGGGTTTATCGGAGCTTTCACACTGAAAACAACTGCCTGCTGCTGCTGATAGACTCAGCCAAAACAGTAAACAATGACCCGAATAAGGCTAAAACACTGATGATTCTTTGTGGCTTCCAGCGACACCTCTCACATGACACATAGCAATGGGATCTGCTTTTAAAAGAAAAGATATTGAGTTGCGCAGCTTTGATAATTATTATCTGTTGATGTTAACTCGTGTCTGCTGATAATAGCCGAGATAACCAGCTCGACATGACTATTTCAGTGTAATGATCATGCGATATCTTCAGATATTGTATGAGATTAATAATTTGGCTGAAGATGCTTGTTACATTTTTGAAATGAATGAAATTCAGGTCAGTTTAAAATATGTCGAGGAATTGTTACATCTTCTTGGTAGCAATATTCAATAAACGTTATTTATTATATTTATACAGTATGTTCCATTACTTGTAATTACTCTACTCTAAAGGGGCAGTAGGCCCAGTTGTTGAGTCTCATTCCCGGGTCGTCAAATACCGACACGTTGGGTTAACAGCTTTCATGGCTTTATTTAAATGAGCATGGCCAAATCATAATAACTGAGATTAACCTGAAAGCAAATGTGGGCCTCCCCACTTCAAGCTGTTTCAAATCAATACAGAGCTGAAATAATAGCTCGAGCAGAAACATTTGGAGAATTGACATCGGGTCCCCACACCCCCACCCGCAGACAAAGACATCTGAATGATTGCATGTTCACACTGATTAGCGGATAAGCCAGCAAACACGCCCCGTCGATGGAAAGCAGCAAACAGAGCCTCCCTCTCTAACAAGATGATTCGTGACGCTGGCAGTGAGCGGACATGTGGTCAAAGCAGGGTGATGGGTGGGGAGGTGGGTGGCTGGTTGCAGACAAACTGCTTGAAAGGCCCTTCTTTGGTATGGAAATGGTGACTGCAGAGAGCAGATATGATAAAATATCTGACTTTCCCGCAACATGCCAGAGGCTGTTTGGACATCTGCTGTGTGCTGTGCAGCTATCTGGCCTCTCCAAAACACATGGGGAATCAACATGCACACATTAGTTCGGGCAACACACGCATGGCTCCGTGGTCAACCCACACAGTCATGTATTTAAAGGAGAAATCCACCCAAAAGACCAACTGGCGATGTATGATGCATCCTGGATCCATTTTATTCTCATTTCCCACAGATGGCTGGGTTAATTATAGCCGTCATGTTGAGACATCATGTTGTCTTCATTGTGGACAGTAAATGTCAGGTGTCAGCCCCCTTTAGATTTAAAGAGAGATGTTTTCCTTCAAAAACCACACAGGCAGAAATCCATCAGTCAGGGAGCAGAGAGACCTGCTTCTCCACTGACACGAGCCTTAGTAGACCAGAATGCAATACAGCAATCTCGGAACCCATTGGCTATTGTGTGATGATCATTTAGCTAATCATGGACTGTTCACCTGCATGCAACAGAAAGCCAGTTCAAATGTGATTGGTCAAAACGACTTGGACTACAAATGGACTACAACCAGAGCACTTCCGGTCCCAAAATGTTGTCTCTTTCTGATTCTGCATTCATATGAGGATGTCTATTTATAGAGATTAGCACGGCAGGAGTTTCAAGACATGTTGTGTTCGCCGCCCTCGCTGTGCTTCCCGCTCTTGCTCTATCCACCTACATCAACAACAGAAATGTAGAAATTTCAGAAATTCAGAAAAAAATTCAAAAAAGCAGAAATTCAGCAGAGCCATATGTGCACTTTGGGCTGAGAGCATCCAGTCGGTGCTTATTTTATAAATAAAGGCATTTGATGGCAGAGAGAAAGTAATTACCCAAAGTAGAAATAAAGGAGGCAGGTTTGGGCAAAGACAAAGAAGTAAGAGGAAGACAATTTACAATTATACGTGGGTAGAAAGAGGCATAGTCCACTCACTTAACTTGGATTGTTAACAAGTGGTTGCTCTGAGTGAATGTTTTCCATCGTTTACTGATATTATTTTTTTAAATGATGTAAAAATCTGAAGGCCGTCCATCATTTTGACAGCTCAGAACACTGCGGCCGATCTACCATAACGTTATTCACACACAACACTGTCAATAACCACATGTAGCCCGCTAGCCACCGCAGGTGGGACGAAGTTCAATGAGGCTTTGCAAGACGGTAAGTTCTGTGGCATCGTCACCGTACTCAACATGTCTCACTATCTAGCTGCTGACAGCGCGTCGAAGGGCTTCGGACTGGCGGCCTCGGAGCGCATCGTGCAGCTGCGTCTGTGGTGCAGAAGGAGCGCATGCTGCAGGATTTCCTCCTGGTGAGGTAAGTGCTTTAAGGATCTGGAAATCCCACCATCAGAGAGTCTTGCCGGGAGGAAGGTTTGACTTCAGCATAGGCAACAGCAGGTCAGCTGAGTCCATTTCAAGTTCTTGTAAATGGTTTGTTCATATTTGAATTGTAATCGTCTAACTCTTTCACATTTGCCTGTTTAGGCACAATGGCTTCAGTGTTTCAGTGCCCTAGTACAATACTCTAATACAACACCTCCCTCTTGTGTTCAGCTTTAAAACTGCATCAACATGGCTGACGGGGGGAAAAAATCAGGCTTTGACAAAAGGTGTTTGAAAATTTGGATTTATTTAAATTTCTCAGGGTTTTTAGTTTAAAGATATACTAAACAGGATTATCCTAAAAGATAATGTATAGACTCATACTAAAGTAATCACTGTCAATCATGAAGACCCACTAGTGTGCAGTGGTGTCTGTATCTGCAGAGACCTTGTCCTCTGCCTGTCTTTTCTTAGTATTTTGCTACATCACTGTGCATCTGTCGTGGATGGATAAAGAGCAGCAGGTCTGTGTGTCTGTTTGACCGAGGGCGGGGCTGACCTACACACACACACACGATGATGAAGCGTGTGCTTTGTTTGTGCTTTCTCAACCTATTGGAACTCAAGGCCCACTTCTGATTAAAAAATTTCCGTGGACGTCATTCCGAAATTAATGAGAAAAAAAACACATGATAGGAGGAAAAAAAATAAACTAGGCTCTAAATTTGTGTTATGCAACAGTTAGTTGTAATGACCAAAAATAAATATGCGACTCACCCTCTCAGTGACACACTTGGGCTTGCTTCGTTTATGGCAGTGGTTTTGTTCATTTCTCCTGAAAAATGTAACCTTCCATATTAAAATGCTGTCAGACTGAAAACATCAGGAGGTTTTCCTTTAATGGGAATTGATGTAAACAATGCTTGATGTCTCAGGTCTGTATGTTATTTTCTTTATCAAACAATTTAATCATGTTCCGTGTTAGGAAGACAAACAGCTGAGATAGTCATTCAGTCATAACTGTAACGTTGAATTATATTGAGCAGGTGGTGCTAAAGTACACTAAATGTGCATGGTGGTCTAGGCACTATACAAGTTTTGATCCAACTATGTGTCAACAGTTTGTGTTTGTGCCTTTCCTGTTTGAACAGTAACAATGTCACGTGCACAATGGCAGCTCCATAAACAAAAGGTTTTCCCAGTTTGGTGTGGAAAAACTTGATTGCCCCGAGCCCTGACCTCAACGCCATGCAAAACCTGTAAGGGATGAACTGAAAAGACTGGGACCCAGACTGACTGCCCAACATCAGTGACGGAACTCACTAACGCTCTTGTAGAGAAGAAATTCCTGCAGCCATGTTTTGGCCATAGAGCCCATGTAGAAATGTAACTTTTCAAAGTAATAACTTTTAATCGTGCGTTCATTACTTTTACTACTTTTTTACAAAGTTTACCAGCCTCCTTTTTTGAGTCGGAGCGTCCATAGAATGCTTGGCGAAGAGGACCAGCTTTATTGATAGTTCAGTTGACCAGCAGAGCTAGTAAAATCATTTTTTACATACAACACTCTTTTTCTGTGAATACAAGCATCAAGATTCTGCACACAGAAGACTACACTCATTCATCAAACAATAAATAAAAATCTGAGTATCAGCATAACAAAAATGATACACCAAAAGTGAAACACAGAAATCTGACGTTGTGAAGCTGCTGTAGATGAACCATGCAAGAGCAAATGTATATTTAAACCCAAGCACATATTTTATAGCTGATGGATACAAATTCAGATTAACTTAAGTGTTTATCCATTTGTATCGTGAAATAGAAAAGGAATACAGCACATGAAGTATGCTGCAAGAACAGGTTGATACAGTATATGAACTGCAGTTAAAATGTTACCTCCAAACAAACTACCGTTACCTGCATCTGAGGTCCAAGTGAAAAACTGAGGACAAACTAACCCCAACTCCCATCACCTACTACACATTCACCATGGGGGTAAATCTGTCAAACTCATCTCACCAATAGGGAAATTCATGTAAAAAAAAAACAAAAAAACTCATCACTGTGCCCCAGATGATGCAAGTTTCCTTCCAATCACAGCAGGTACACAGAAGAAAGGCAGAGAGAGGACAGGGCAGTGAAAGTGGGTCAGTCAACAGGTCACATCACTGTTGAGAAGAGAAGACAACTAAACCTAAATGTACCATTGGAGTCTTTAAACCGCACACACGCACACACACACACACAAAGCTTCAGCGTGCCTGGATAATCCCAACATTGCAGGTTAGGGACCATTTGCAGATAAAAACAGTAATGTGTGTGGGCTGTGTATGCATATGTAAGACCAAGTTAGCAGGTGTTTTCAAAGGCCATTTACACAGCAGTTAAGATCAAAAGGAAAATATGGCCGACCATATTCTCACTTACAAATGTTTAAAATGGGTGTGGCCTAATGTTTAGGGGCATATCATTTTCCACAACGTACACAATTTAACTCTGTCATACACCCCCAGACATTTTCTATCAAATAAAGGCAACATGCCAAATACTATCTTCAAAATGTTTACTTTTGTCTGATAACATCGATTGAATTCCTATACATTCCAAATGAACACATTCTTGTAATCTTAAACCATATTGTGATAAAATGCTGCAGCATTGTACTTTCCTGGATTTTAATTGGTAAATGTTTGCTTGATTACTTGATTCAAAGCTGCCATGTGAGATCAATCAAATCAGAAGTGACAAGTCACAATCATTAAAGCCGGGCTCAGACTACAGGACTTTTAAAAGCCTTACAGGTTTTAAAATCGTGTTGCATCACATACGAAGAGAAGATAATCTTCTCTCTAATCTCAAACATGCTCACTACAAGATTTGAAAATAATGGCGCATCACACTCAGGATATTTATTAAGATTATCGTGCCAGAGGGAGCGACGCACCAACTCGTGATCTCTCACCTGATCTCGTGGGGAAGCAGATGTAAATGGAGATCGACATGGTGAAACAGGCTGCTGTAGTAATTTACATTGAGGATAAAAAGAAGGCTACACAAGTGTGGATGACAGACTGTTGGGGAGATGCAGTCAACATGGGTTGTTTACACTTCAGCGGGAACTGGAGGTGAGATTTAGATTCAGGAGGGGTGAATCAGGGTTGAATTGGCCCGAAACTCCTCTTCTGTAGTCTGAGCCCTGCTTAAGTCTCAGCAGATTAAAAAAAAATTTAAGATATGCGCACATTTCTAAATCAGTACTTTCAACTTAAAGGGCTACTCTACTAATTTAGTTCTATTACCATAAATGCAATGTGTGACTGAGAAAGATGTTACAAAGCAGAATGGTCGATAGAAGCAGCAGAGGAGGTATCCTGACTTAGACCTACATTTCCCATAATGCAACACAATGGCGTTTATTCAACCCTCCCTGCCTGGCCAATGCATTTAAGTTTCAGCACCTCCAGTTTGTAATGCAGGCCACTCTGGGCCTAAACAGAGATATCCTTCATGATGGCACAGTGATAAGTGATGTTTTGAGTCGTATGAGTCAATACTTTGATAAGTTGATGTAGAAAACTGGTGACTGCAGGTCAGTGAGAGCAGAGCGAGGGCACTATGATCCATACGTGACCTGTCTGACAAACACTCGGACACACATGTTGTATGTGAATTGCAAAGCAAATCCATATTTTCCACTGAAATCAATATGATTAAACTGATGAAAACTGTGCGAGGCTCTGCTAACACCAACATAGTCTCAGTCTCATGTCTTTCCCTCCAGGAGTTTTTCTTGTGGTTTCTTCACCACACCTCTTGTCGAGAGCTGCGATGAGGAGCGCCACTTTCACAATCCTTGTGTGTGCGTGTTTGAAGTTACACGTTGACCTATATATGTGTGTGTGTGCATGTGTGTCCTTTAGGAGGTCCAGCGCCACCAGGCCACCTTCATGCGGTCCCAGACGGCCTCTAAAGAGTCGAAGGCGGGGCGCACATCCAGGATGGAGAACTGGTAGGTGTCTTTGTTGATTTCGCCGTCGTAGTAGTCAATGACGTAGCGCACCTCCTTCCCGCAGCGGTCAATGATCCAGTCGTGGCGGTCAAAAGGCAGCTCATAGCTGAGAGGGAGATGATCAGAGAAATTCATTCACTGAAATAAGATATAGCAGGCTGGTATGTGGTACTTTAAAGCAGTATCGGGTAATTCGGCACACTGGAGGCCACTAATGACAGAAAGATATGACTGACTGTACAAGAGTGATGATAGAGTGGACTTAATAGCTGAAAGCATCATCACTGGAGCATTGAGGACATGACATCTTTTTTTCCCACATATTTTTGATTCATGTCACATAACATCGAAAGTTTAATCTTATTATCTTGGCACCAAAAACGTGACTCATACATATTACACAAATGAACTGCATTTCTGAGGTATGGACTAAACTTCAGACAGATCAAGTGTGAAGGAGCTCACCCCATCCAGTGGCGGAAGCGAGCCCTGGGAGAGTACTCTTTGGCTTTACCACCAAACCTCTTCAAGGTCGGCCCACACGGACATTCACTGCAAGACAACACAAGACAGGTCACTCGTCAAAGCTAGAAGGGCAGTCAGAGAGAGAAGACCATTCCTCCATGACTACTGACTGTGTATAAAGATGGACAACACAAGCGCTCCCCAAAAGTGAAGCCAAAACATCTTGATCACCCCCTGGTGGCTGGCTGTATATAGACTCTATAAACCCCTCCCCCTTCATGTTAGCACATAGGATATGGGCCAAACTAAGAACTCAAAAGTATAAGTCAAATCAATTTTTCCCCAAGATAATTTCTGTCATTTAAGGTAGTTCTTATCACGCTGATGTATGTTCAAGTGTTCATTTTTCTGATCAGTTTGGTTTTAATTAGTTATTTGATGAAATATGATGGGGTGAAATGTCATGATTGACAGCTGAGCCCTGGTTGTTACTGAGTCAGGTGGGTGTATGGGCGGGAACTTCATACTGCGGCTCCGCCGCCAAATGATGTCACCGGTGCAAGATGGCAGCTCTCATATCCTGAATATTTTGACTTCATTTTTGTACAGTGGGAGGAAGTGGAAACGCATCAGCCATCTTTATTTATGTCAACGATCTTATCTGATCGTATCAGCAGTGATGGTGTGTGGTGGGGGAAGATTAATGGACAGTCTGCTCATTAACAAAATACATTTGTGTCAGAATTGCAAGGAAGTGAAGGGAAAACTGGAGGCTTTTTTCCGAAGACCAGTTCAACAGTTTGTAAACTCACATTGCATGCATGGCCTCCCATTTCAGGATCTCATGCCAGGCCTGCTCGTTGTTCTTGTTGTGGATTTTAATGATGTTGGTCATATCTTCTGCAGCGAGGTCATCATCACGCCAGCGCCATCTGCAGCACAAACCAAACTGACTGTCAAAGCAGATAGAGAGCCCCCAAAGAACCAACAGAGAGTGTCTACTGTATATTGCCTCAACACCGCTACTAAATAAGTGTGAAATGTATGTAGACTAACACCTTGATTCCACCACACAGCTATGACACGTTCGGGCTCCGATGTGGTTTTGTTCATAAAGTTAAGGAATATTACACACTGGAAAAAAACATTAATCTGTGCTACATTTCTGCACACGTCTGGTGGTGAATGGGCAAAAGAAAGCCACACAGTTTGGACTCACCCTTTCCGCAGCATGGCATTCCAGAACATCTGCTCAGATGGGTAAACCCACTTCTTGTCTGTGTTGTGACGGGGGATAGTGGACTCTTCTCTGGTGGTGCACAGGTCGAAGGGCTGGTCAGGCGCTGCCGTTTGGTTCGGAGGAGGCATCTGTATGCACACAAGGAGTGAAGACAAATCAACGACACAAGCCACACTTTCATCTGTAAGAAATGTGATGATAAAGAGTGATTTGTGGCGTTTACAATAATGCAAAACTAATTACCATATTTGATGGGTCGATGTCACTATTCCTGTCCGCTGCAGCCTTCATGGGACACTCCACAAACTCATAGGCCCGGTCCTGGTGAGCTGGACCTGCTTCCGCTTGATGCATCGGACACCCTGACGGAGGAGACACTACAGGAAACAAGAGCACCTGACTGAGGCATCGGAAATGTATTTGCTAAAGTGGTTAAGACGTGTCATAAATAATCAAATAGGCCTGCATGGCATTGATCTTAAAACTGATACCTTTTACAGGCTGGGCTTGATGCATGGGACACTCCGAAGGTGGAGAGACTGACAAGAGGCAGATAAAGACAAACCAATTACAATATGTTGACACATCCATTATTAAAAATGGTATGATATGACATAGCATGATATAATGGCAGCCTCATCCGTCCCACAGCGGTACCTTTGACAGGCTGCGCTTCTTGGTGCATGGGGCAGCCCTGCGGAGGGGCGGCCATCATGGCCTCTGCCCAGACTGCAGGAGCAGCAGGTGAGGACAAGGAGGCTCCCATCGTGTCCTCTCCTGTCCGACGTGGAAACACACGACATTTAGTTCGTCAGAACGTTTTATGTGAGATGTACTGGAAGCGAGGTAATGAACTCCAATGTAGTAACTTTGCAGCATTAAGTGTCTAAGGACTTAGGCTGGCCTCAGGTTTTCAGTACTTACTCTGAGTAACCTTAAACTTTGTGCGACACAAGTCCTGCACTCAATACATTGTTAGCATGTAGCCACATCCAGGCAGCTAAGCAAGGGCTTTAAACTTACTTATCCGTCATACGAGAGCTAAGTTAACTTCGACAAAATTATTTTTGAGCTAATGTCTGACAAATGCAGAAGTCGAAGAGTTGTTTTTGAAGTGAGTTCGCATGGCTTATGTTAACTATAAATGTCAGAATGGCTGAGTAGGCTGATATCTTATCTTGGGACAAGATAACGTATCCTTGATTAACCTCAAGCTTCAGGTTAGCATCAAAGCACCGGTACAACTACAAAGGGCTAACTTAGTACCGCTAAGTTGGCTAATAGCCTGGCCCTAAATCATCTCCGATATATTCTGCGATTCAACTAAGAATAGTAATATGATAAGAAGAAGAATAAAGTGAAACGAGACGCAAATTCAATCTGATGATCAGGGAAGTGGCTACTAGCAAGAGTAGCTACTTCCATTTACAATCAGCATGACCACCTAGCAGCTATGCTAACGTTAGCTGATATATGGACTGTCTTCTTTGCTTTTAGATTTAAGGCCTTTTAAGGTCGACACTTATAAACTCCGGACGCCTCTTTCAGTTCGACATTCTCACATGACCCTCAATATGGTGTAAAAATATAAAGAGTGAGACAAAATAACCCACTTACCTAATAAAGGAACTCAGAAGAGAAGCGTTGTTCAGTCAGGTTACTATCCCAATGTCAACGTGCAGGAAAAGACAGTACGTTACCCAAAAGCCGTTGCGCAACTGTGGACATCAGCCATACGTAACCGTTTACGTCATCATGCTGAATGGACAAAATAAATGTGACCTATTCGTGATGAATTGTGTGGTATATATCAGCTACACGTTGACAAATGACAATGCAATAGTGTTATTCATTAATGTAAATCAGTCTATAGTTGTCGACATTAAATACCCTACTGTTTGTTGACACTGGTGTGTGTGTGTTTGTGTCTCATATTATGTTCACCGTCTTTCATATATGGGACCAAATTAAAGAAACTCATTCCAGTATTAGCTTACGTTAATTAAAAAAAAACTGGATGTATAGTAACATAGTAATTAGGCTACTAGCCTAACTAGTAACTCTTGACTATAATTAATAAATGCTTTTTACAAGACAAAATTCATTCTGTGGTGGTGGTGACTGACCACTAGATGGTGCCAAATCACCACTTTATTTATTTTGTCACGTAATCACAGTATTCCAGAAAAATCTAAAGCTCAGTGTGTTACAGTAAATGAAAGAGTCATATTATGCAAAATGGTCCCCAACCTCATCCTCACACTCATTTCCTCCTGCATCCTATAAAGCTCAATTAAATTCATCAAGAGGACAACTTATTAAATAATAGAGAAAAATAATAATAATAATAATTTTAATTATATAATAGTAAGTCTCCTAAATATCTTAATTTTTCCCAAGTGTCTTTGAATTAGACATGACCTCTCTAATGTCCTGGTGTTGTGACCTCTGACCCTGACATTCCAGCAGTCAAATCTTAATATATTATTAAATTAATTGTACTTTAACAGTAGAAAAAAAAATATTGTATTCATTGTTTCTATATTCATGGCCATAAGGTTGTTGCACTACTTATTTTGTATGAGTAATACAATGTAGTATGGGGGCTTATTGTCTTTATCACAAGAAAATTTTATTTATTTCCTACACTGAACTTTATTTGACCATCTAGTAATCATTCCACATGAAACCTATCACTGGCTGGATTAACATGCCAAGGGGCCCCAAGGTATAAATGAGCTATGGGCCCTCATTGAGCACCTCTACCTCTCACATTCTGTTCATTTGGGTATGGATCCTGTTACCGCCAGGAGCCATCAACAGTTCACATGAAGACTACACATATCAGGAACCTGTCCCAGGTTTTTTTTTGTCTGAATGACTTTTGTCATAATTTCATTACACACAAAATGTATTTGGAGTCAAGTCCCATGTAAGAAAACTATCAGTTAAAATAATAACATAGGGCCTCTACCCTGCCCTAATCATATACACAGTACTGTAAATAAATAGCTGTATGTATCTGGACCCCACTGAGCCATGTTTAGCATTCACTTGAAAAAATAAATAAATAAATAAATTCAAAACCCACACATTTTAAGGCGACTTCCTTTGAGAAAATGATTAGGCCTACTTATGGCGAGGTGTTGCTATTTGTTTTACCAAACCTGAATATTACCATGGAATACAAAGCTTTCTGATTACCAAATGCTGTCAGTCTGTCCAATTTAATCTTATTTTACTGCATAATTGTTGAAATCAATATATCAGTATATTTTTGGCCATTTCTAGATGTTTTCACTGAAAATGCAGTCCCTCTAATTTTGTGGCAAATCCAGGGTGATCGTGATAATGACTGAGAGAGGCTGTTGTGGACAGTGAATCTGTTGTAGTGCTTTTTGCTGTTTTTATGACGATTCATTCAATTATTCCTATCTTTAAAATGATGAATGTTTTATGTGATATGTAAAATACAAATATCTAAAAATGATGTGTAATCTAAATGTGTTTTCTTTTATTTTAATTAAGACAAATACACAGATTGTTGAGAGGGCTTTTATTTTTTATTTTTAAGTGTAGTCTGGTGATTTTTCTTTGTTTTCTTTCTTTTTGGTGTTGTTGTTCATGCCCTTAGATTTATTAACTTAAAGTAAATTAACAATGGACGGGGAAGGGTTAAAATGCCAATTTAATATTGTTCTTTGGTGATGCATATTTCCAAACAAATTTGCAAGTAATCACAATACATAGTTAAATGATCAACACATTCCGTGAGTTTTATCCGAGAATGTTTACCACCTTGTTAATCTTTAATTACCATTTAGATCTTTTGTGTATTTTTATAAGAATTTTCCCAAGTATACTATTCCAGATGTTTGCAACGCATAGTATTATGCTTTTATGGTCTTGTTGTTGTCAACACCCACACTGACAATAAAATTAACATAATGATGGTACTTGTAACATTTGGTTTTGCTACATTAGTTGCCTGGAATGAGAACCCAAACTCCAATCACACCAGCGGCATCCTCCAAGTGTTCTGGTACAGAGTGGCAATACTGTTTGATTCATTGATGTTGCAGTGTTTTATTTTTCAATCAATCATAAAACAACCAAGTCTATACATTTGAAATCTAGCAAACAACAGTCGAGGTTTAGATAATACCTAAATCCCTTTCCTGAACATTTCAACAGACCAAATCACTGAAACCCTCCAGACTGCAATTAATGAAAAGTATGTGAAACTTAACACCATTCTCGTTGATTAAGCCCTGGCTTTTCACACAGGTCGCTTCATTCATGTTGAACATATTGCTGCAGAAGAGTTTTCTAATTTCTTCCAGAGGTCCAGCACATATACAAGACACACACAGTAAGTCAATGCCAGGGGTGTAGAGGTGTAGTTCATTAAATACGATTTTTTTGAACGAGTATTCTCAGAGTTCCATGGGTGATTGTGATTTCCCCACAGCTGCGTACTGTATTACTATGATGCTATTGTAGTACAAGTTATATAATTACCCTCAACCCACACAAAAACCCAGTGTTCACTCACACATCTGCTGTCTGGGGCCATTTGCTTCCATTCAGAGTGTTTTGAGGCATTCTCTTAAGTGAAAAACAGCTTTTTAGACTAGTGTAAACAAAATGAACTAAAATGCACTGTTACAGGACAGAAAAAGTACAATAGTGTCATACCTGTCCCTCTCTCTCTCTCTCCCTCTCTCCCTCTCTCTCTCCTACCTATAGAGCTGGGGTCTGCTCCGAGGTTTCTGCCTTCTAAAAGGCAGTTTTTCCTCGCCACTGTGTGCCAAGTGCTTGCTCATGGGGGAAATGTTGGGTCTCTGTAAATTAATAATTAATAACTAATAATAATGGGTGTGGTCTAGACCTACTCTACATGTAAAGTGTCATGAGATAACTTTTGTTGTGAATTGGCGCTATAAAAATAGAATTTGACTTGACTTGATCCACACTCACTGTATATGGATAAAGTTGAAAATTATAAGGTGTCAAAAAGTAGATGTGTGGACTCAAGTCACATGACTTATTACTAGTTTAGGACCAAAACACAAAGTTTGGGACTTCAGCTTGACACAAGACTTTTGTATTCTTGACTTAGGGCTTGACTTAGACCTACCTGTCTTGACTTGGGATTGGTTGGTCTTGACTTGAGACTTGACTTTGGACGTCCCAGTGTTAACTCAAGAATAAGACTTGTTGGTCTCGACTTGTTCATCATCATGTTGACTTCTCTGCCTTCACGTGGGGCTTGACTTTTGGACTTGAGGAATACTCTATGTTGACGAAGGACTACCTAGTCTTGACTCACAGCTTACCCACATTGAATTACATTATTACTTGTATGTCTTGAGTTGGTACCTTAATGTATAATGCATTTATAGCCTGTTACACTGCCACCTGGTGGAGATGTCAATGCACAAACTAACCTATAATGCTGCTATACCAGTTGCTATAACAAAACCAAAACAATTGGTGTCAATCCGCCAATATGGCTTATAGACGGTCAGCATTTGGTATCTGCTGCAAAATATGAGATCAGGTCATCTCTGGTGTTTGTGTCGAGGTCCCTCAGGTTGCAGCATGTTGAGTTATATTGAGTAGCCAGATATGTACCGTCTCTTTCTCCTTTGAGTGCATCTCAGCCACACCTCTATCTGTCTGTTTTCTTTAAACCCTCTTTACTAAAAAAATATATATATTTATTTATTTTAAAACATTCTGCTATAAGATACAGACAGGATTTTTTTTTTCCATTTTAGATTTCCTTCCTGGCAACGATTGGGGGCCATGACTCAAAACGTGTTACATGGAACATCATGATGTTGAGAGGAGGATAAAAAATGGGGGAAAATCCTGCAGCCAGATGGCATCAAAGACAGTCCTCCTGTGTAAGTAATAAAAACACTTTGAACTCAAACAGCACTGCAAGCATACACAACACAACCAAACACACAAACTCAGAAAAGGACTGTTCCAATGTCCAGGATCCTCCAAATTCCTTCCAGAGTCCTTCACAGAGAGAATTTTCAAGGATGCCTGTGTGTATCCTCAGTGCACCTGAAATACCCACAATCCTATGCACATAAGGCTTAGCGCGTCTTTTAAAAATTGCGAACTACAGTACAAAATAATTGCTTCAATTGAACTCAGGGCATGTGGGATATAGTGATATATTTACATTTCTGGGAAAGAGTGAACTAAAAAGCTGTAATAAAACTTATTTTCACAACAATAAATCATCATCAGTGTTGTACATTTCATACATTTTCACTAGACTGAAATAGTAGAATAATAATTTTAAGAACTATTAATTACTGATTTTGAAACTTTCATATTTTTATTTCAGTTTTTAAGGAATTTGGCCAAGTGGCTTTATCATTTTATACCATTTCATGTAATCTGGTCCTGTCTCACTGTAATGATTCTAGCTTATCCTCGATTTCTGTTAAGATTGGTATTTTTAGAGTTTCTCCAAAGCGTTTTCTCAGTTGTGGTCTTGCTTGCAAATACGGCAAAAATATTTTGATAAATGTTCTTGTATGTGATTTCTGCATGGGACTTTAAATATATTTCACTGGAAAATTACAAGTTATAGGTTTCTGATCTGTTCTGTCCACTCATCCAAACTCTGCATAGCCCCCACTGACCCCCACTGAGTGAAAACAACGAATTGTCTAAATCCAGTCTTGGTGTTATTTCTGGATTTAAGTGGTTTGGTAACAGCTTCACACCGCAAACTGAGTGTTGGTTCTTAATGTGATTTTTTTTTTTTCCTGTGGTTTGAGTCAGTCCACTTTTAGCTGGAAATTACAGCCTATGTGCAGCAGTGGAGGGTAGCCCAGGACCAGGGTTTGGCTAAGAAGCAACGGAACAGCATCACAGCAACTGTAACCCTCACTTCCGTATGACAATATGAGCACAACTGTTCTCCATAAGTATTGTTGAGTTCAGGGAAGACATAGAAAAGCGAGAGTAGAAGACTGTCAATATGAAGATGCAGATATGCCCTACCGCAGAAAACGAAAAGCTGCACTTATGAATGTTTTTATATTTAAAATGGGTAACATGATGAACACGATTAATTTGTCAGGTGGACACCGACATAACTCTAAATTAATACTATTGTTGCATTACAAATCATTCTAAGTTGCTAAAAAAGTTAATACTATAGTTAATACAAGTCCAACAAAGGCAAAAGTCTTATTACAGTCAAAGACATTTTCAAATTTAATGTTTTTTTATTTGTTTAGAGGTATTTGCAGATGTATACATTTAACTGATATAAAGTTTAATAGCTCGTTCAGCAAGCCATGGTGCAACATAAGACGTGTCCATGTGTAGAGATATAGAGACATGGGTTGTAATTCAAAGTCTCAGACTTATTTGTTTAGTCTCTCACTTATTATGAGACACATAAGATGCATCATTCTTTATACAGTAGAATGTCTGTGGTTGTAGTCGATATAGATCTTCCGTTGGTGAGAGTTGAAGACCCAACGGACAGGGGCCTCCGTCACTTCACCCTCACTACCTGTTTGGGTTTACCAAGTCTGTCTGGCAGCCTCCTCCCGCAATCTGATCCAACTCACCACCAGGTGCTGATCAGCTGATAGCTCTGCTCCTCTCTTCGCCAGAGTGTCCAAGACGGCCGGCAGGTGTGATGATACGGCCGCAGTCGATCATCGACCTTCGGCCTAAGGTGGTCTGACGCCATGTACACTGATGAACCACCTTAAGCTTGAACATGGTGTTCATTATGGACAATTTATGACTTGCAGAGAAGTTCAGTAAAAAAGCACCGCTCACGTTTAGATCAGACAGACTATTCCTCCCAATAGG
>JBBPCS010048210.1:0-19286 GCA_037974645.1 Hollardia meadi
TGTTCAGCTGCAGCACCACCGACCTCGCTGGAACATGCAGCAACTAAAAGAAATAGACATTGTGTTTGAATAAAATCTCATTGTTTTTGTGAATGAAGTCTCAATTGTTTTTGTACATAAACACAACTTGCATGCATTTGGTTTACTCATTTTACACAAGGGAATACAAATTATGCAGCCAACCTGAGTCATCCACTGTGTCATGCGCATCCGTGTCCCCCTCCACCTCCGCCTCCGTCACAACTCCACTCAGCAGGGATTCCCGATGATGCCAGCCAGTTTCTCATCAAGGGGGGTGAGCTCCAGTGTCCCCTTTTCCCCGCCCGTGGCACAAACACTCTGCCTGTGCAAGGCTATGCATTTTTTGGCGTCCACTTTGATGTCGGACCATTTCTTTTTCATTTCTGCGATGGTCCGACCTTCTGAAGCAGCAGCATTCACTGCGTCCGCCACATGCTGCCACTCTAAAGCCTTTTTGGCATTTGTGATGCCCACACTGTGTCCACCAAACAACATTTTCTTTCTTGTATCAACCTCACCAACAAGAACTTCAATTTCACACTGTGTGAAGTTTCTTTTTTTGGTCTTTCTCTCAGCGTTCTCCCATCGTTTTCATGATGGAGTCCATATGAATGAATATTTATTAGGGGTGTTTCACTGACTATTTCTAGGCAACTATGGGCATTAAAAGGGTGGAAGAAGAAGCTCGCTCACGTGCGCCAAATTTCGAGTTGATTATGATTTATAAAGGGAAATCAGCATGGGACGTGCGTGCGCACTGTGTTGTAAATCAGATTATTTTCGTGCGTAAGCACTCTGTGTTTCGTCCGCACGCAACCTTTTGATGTGAATCCTACGCACAGTTTTATAAATGAGGCCCCTGGTCTTATGGACACCAACCTCACATTAAGCAAAGCTAATTTAGCTTTGACGGATTCTGAATTTTTTGTTGCAGTAGGAAGCAACATGCAATGTAGCAGGTTCTGATGGTTTATACCACTACCACTCAATTTTAGGGTCCTTCCTCTTTTGGCAATGAAGATCTTTTGAGAGAATTTGAAATCTGAAGCCTGGATTAGATCTGATGATATTTCAGAGCATATGGGATATTTATGATCCAATCTTGGTGTAACCCTGACAGGAATAGTGTAGGTTATGGGTGTGGGTGTGTGCATGCTTTGCCAATGGGTGGAGCTGGTGAGCGAGGGATGTAATGACAGTCACAGTGAAGAAGATTCTCCCATCCCATTGCTACCCATTTCTCTTATGTGTCATTTCCTCGATCATCGCGTGAACCTAAATTGTTCTGATTCGCCATCTTGCGAAGCGAGGAGAGATCTCTGAGGAGCCATGAGCGAGGATACATGGGTGCAGCCTTCACGGAAGTCTTTTACTGACCGACACACCCCCTTAATGCATATCAGCTATTGATTGGACACAGCAGCTGATCGAACTGATCAGATACATCACAACACTGGAGTTTCATGACGGAGTGATGACAGTTAACAGATTAATTACTGTCAAGTTTTATAGTGGGTCAGGATGATAAAAGGAGCACAACTTTCAACAACACAGGGGGGCCTCATGGCAAATCATCTGTATCTGACAACCTGATGATTCTTGAGATGAGAACACAAGACAAATTCCATCAAAAGTCTATACAGCTGTTAAAGCCGACTGACAGCTGATCCTGCTGTGATCAGCTGCTGCATCAGAAACGGACGTCGCTTCACCTGGCACTTCAGAGGAAAGGACGTCTCATTTCTCTTAAAACATATTTCCTTGTTTCCTCTCTCCCCCGTTTGGAAAAGATGCAAGTGAGGGAAACGTGGATGCAATTTCAGCGAAATGGGAAGCACCCTATGTGCGCTGCAGGAATTATTTGTCATGTGTGTTCGGCAGTGGCAACCGTGAAAAATATTTGCAGTTAGGGCACGGGTGCCCTGTGGACTCGGGTGGATGCCATCTCTGTTAAAAAAGGATTCATGCTCCCAGAAAAGATTTAAATTATCAATTAAGACTGAGTTGTATGAAGAGCATACTGAGCAGCCTGCTAAAACGCCCTATGCCTCGCTGAAAAGAGGGAATCGGTCCGGAAATAAAAACAGATTTTTCAATCACGTATTAGTGATTCAGATGATTGGTTGCCAGTATCACTGGAGCCAATATGGATTACGACATTTCTGTTTACTTAGAATGTTGTGAGTTGTTTACTTAGAAGACACGGGATCTGTTGGAACTACATCCAGAACCTTAGCACCAGGGAAACCTATTTTGGATTTAATGTTTCTGACAATGGAGTTGCTGATAATTGGTGTAGCAGGGGGAGGGGGCTTGGAGACCTGAAGTGGAGAGGTGAATGCAGGATGAGCGGTGGACTGCTTGCAGGATCGTGGAGAGGGGGTGTGTCTTTGTCGGAAGCTTTGACCCCCAGTTCAGAGGTCTGAACTGGAGAGCTGGTTACAGGACGAGGGGTGAACTGCATTCATCCAGGTCGTGAGGGGGTGGCGTACTGTTGAGACCAACGGTCACTGGGAGAGACAGATGGCTTGGACAGACCTGAGTAGAGTAGATGTGGCGACAGGGAGCAATCAGATTTTGGAGACGATGAGGGGATTTTTTTGACCAGCTAGTGGAGGGAAGTCCTTTTTGTCCAGAATAGAGAATTTGTTGGACAGCTGTAGGGTCTGAGGTTGATGGGGGTGGCAAATGAGCTTCCCACCATGTTTACCCTTACGCCCACTAGACCATTTCTCCTTCTGGCTGGGAGTGGAGCTAACCAGGGCCTTGGGCTTAGCTCCAAGCTGGGTCCAGTGGTCTGCAGCATGGACAGTAGCGGCATCCACAACTGGGAGAGTCGAGTCCAGATCTCCAGGGCCCATGGTGACCAAAGAGTCCAGGATCTGCTCTCTATCTCTAATCTGGTATAAGATGGATATTCTCCCTTCCAGCTCTGAGATTTTCTGTGTCAGGCTGAGGCAGCTGTCGCATCTGGACGGTGAGATGAGTGGATGCATAATGTGTACTCAGCTGGTGGTCACTGGGGAAAGAGAAGTAGCTATGGCCAGTAAAAGAAGTAGTGACAGGAGTAAAGTGCTATTGTCTTTAGTGTTGTAGATAACACAGGCATGCAGCAATATGGGCAAGACTTATGCACGAGGGCCCACATTGGATAGTAGACTTATCGGTACATACAGGAGGGTCTAGAGATGAGACTTCTGCCTCTGGTAAGCAAGTGAGTTTGCCATGGATTTCACTCAGTTAGCGGTGTTGGTGATGATGGCGTCCTATTTGCTGATGTTACCTACCTCTGTCATGGTTTCGGGTTTAGTTGGTTATTTCCTTGTGTTAAGTTCTAGTTTATTTCTTTGTTTATGGTGTTATGGGGGGTTCTGTCTTGGTTTCGGGTTTAGTTGGTTATTTCCTTGTGTTGAGTTCTAGTTTATTTCTTTAATTATGGTGTTATGGTTTGAGTTTCTTGTTTCCTGTTTTATTTTGAAGAATACTTTCCTTGTGTGTCTTGTCCCTCTTTACTTTTCCTGTCTTTGTTTCTTTCCCTCCTTTGTGATTGTCTGCCCCGCCCTGATTGGTCTCACCTGAGTCTTCTTAGTTTTCCCCCCTTTGTGATTTTCTGCCCCGCCCTGATTGGTCTCACCTGTGTCTTGGCGATGATGATGGCGGCGCGCATAGACGCGGCGACCCAGAGCTCTCCCTGCTTCAGCAGCTTTAGTAGTATTAAAACTTACACACGAATGGAAATCTTGTGTTTAAGGGACTGTCGTTTTGGACATGCACCCAGAGACTCTGGCTCCATTCCGCTGGAGATTACACGCTCAGCAGCACGCACGAAGACCAACAGACCCGTCGAGAGGAAACACAGGCGGAGATGCGAGAGGAAGCAGAAGCGGGGTAAGAGAGCCAGGATCCGGGCTAGACTACAATTAGCCCCGCACAAACCTGCTGTTCCCAGCATCTCGGTGTCCCCCAAGGCTGCGTTCTCAGTCCAGCCCTCTACTCTCTCTTCACACAAGACTGCACTCCCTCCCACAACTCCAGCACCCTCATCAAATTCGCAGACAACACAACCATAGTGGGACTCATAACTAAAAATAATGAAACTGCCTACAGGGAGGAGGTCCAAACACTGACCACCTGGTGCAAGGACAACGACCTCATCCTCAACACAAAGAAAACAAAAGAAATCGTAATTGACTTCAGGAAAAACAAAAAAGCACACCATGATGGTCTGTGCATTAACGGGGAAGAGGTGGAGAGGGTCTCGAGTTTTAAGTTCCTGGGAGTGCACATCGCTGAGGACCTGACCTGGAGCCTGAACACCTCCTCCATCATCAAGAGGGCCTAGCAGAGACTGTTCTTCCTGAAGGCCCTGAGACGCAACAGGCTTCCCTAGAGACTGCTGATCAGCTTCTACCACTGCACAATAGAGAGTATTTTGACCTATTGTTGTAATGTGTGGTACTCCAGCTGCACTGCCGCGGGTTGTGAAGACGGCTGAGAGGATTGTCGGCTCCCTCCTCCCAAACCTGAGCGACATCCATTCGAGCCGTCTCCTCACACGGGCCACAAACATCCTGCAGGACCCCTCACACCCCAGAAACCCCCTCTTCACCACCCTCCCCTCAAGCAGACTGAGAACCTCCAGCACACGCACAGACAGGCTGCGGAACAGCTTTTTCCCCAGAGATGTGGACAGGCTGCAGAAATCATAGCACCAGCCCCCTGAAGTAACCTAGAGTAAATCTAAGTGAATTGGAGATGATTTCTATCGAAGTATGTTGTATGCCTTATAAATTGTATTGCTTATGACAATGTGTTGATTTATAAAATGTATTAATCATAACAATGTGTTGATTCATAAAAAATGTATTAATGAAATAATCACAGTAAAGGTATTAATGAAATAATAGTATTAGGATGTCTTAGAAATGATTTAATGAAGTGATTGTGTTAAGACAAATTAAGAAAATTATTACAGTTAATAGTGAAGAAAAGTATGTGTAACAGAATAAGGAAGAACTACATATGGGCTTAGGGTAAAACATGGAAAGACATGTCTCAAAGCAACATCTGAGAAAAAGCGAAGTAATCCAACATTAGCCTGGACCTAAGAACGGAAACATCTGTTCAGGGCAACTCCCTACTCCTAAGAAACACACGAACATCCAAGCTGCTAGAATGGTATAAACGAGTGAGCAAAAGAGAAAAGCGCGTTCTTCTTCCTCCCCGGACCTCGTCTGTGGAGATCACCCCACACTGACCACTTCGGACGGAGATTCAAGACAGACTTCAAATCCAGAGACAGAGTATGTGAGCAGCTCGACATCGCAAAGAGAAAAACTTCAGAACAACTACAGCTGAACATCCAAGGATCGTGTGACAGGAAGATTAACCGTTTGCCAACCAGCTGAAGTACACCGATTGACTCACTCTGCCAACCTAGACTGTGGACCTTTGAGAGACTCTGGAGACTTTGGACAAGGTCTCAGTTTTTCCACAAAACCCGCAGCCAAACAGGAAAGGAGGTGTTGCTAAGGCCTTGCGACCTTTCCCTCTTTCTCTCCAAATTGGACACTTGACTGTTTTGCCTCAGCCCATTGCATCAGGTTTTGAGATTTTACAGTTATATCAGAAATCAGTGAGTATTATCCTACATTAGTTGATGTATCAGTTTAAGTGTTTTTATATGATCAAATTGAGCTGTATTGCTTTTGCCCCTGCTTAAATTCTACAATAAATAACTGATCTGCAGTTAAAGCATAAATTGTGGACATTGAGTTTTTAACTTTGTAATGGTAGTAAAACTGTTGGGTGAAGTGTGCCAACATTTTAAAGGTCCTTACAGGTTAATCTACCCAACTAAAATAACCAATCCTTGGGGCTTATTTTCCTAGCCACTAAAACCTATCCTAGCACAATACCAAGTGCACTGATGTTGTCGTTAACGGACGTGGCTGGTAATAGTATTTGACCCACAGGCTATTTGGTCAGGTGCTGTGCCAGAGCAAGCAGGGTAGGTGTCCGGACGTAGACAGTTAAAGGCTAGGCGTGTCTCCTCACCACCAGCTTAAATAGTCCTTGTTTAGAATCCCTAGTAGTGTGATACCTATAGGGCTTAGAGGATCGGACCCTTTAAACGGAGAGCTGTACCTCCTGTACAGGGGTGACTCTGGATCTAACAATGTGCATATATTTTATATCTTATTTTTCTATGCTGCAAACTGGATTGCTCCAACAGAGTTTCATTGTATAACATGCAATGACAATACAGATCTATCTATCTTGTTAGTCTTCCCTTCCTTGTGTATTTAAGTCTGTGCCCTTCCTTTTGTCTCTGCCAGTTCATCTTGTTACATTGTGTGTGTCATGTATGTCAGCGTTGGTGAGTTTTCTCTGTTCCTGCCTGTCTGTCTTGTGCCCTGTGTTTGCTTTTTTTGCCTCTTAGTTTTTGGACTGTTGGGTTTTTGTAATTTACTTAGTTTTTGGTTTCGTACTTTACCTGTGCTGGACCTTTTTGTTACCTTTACTTAATAAATCAGTTTATTGAACCAGTTCTGCCTCCGGTCTCTGCACCTGGGTCCACCTGCTCCCCCATATTCCGGGCTCTCCCCGTAACAAGCTCCTGTGCTAAAAACAAGCCGGGTATGCAGGCAGCAAATCCACTCCTGGCGGGCCTGACCGGGGGACGAAGACTTTAAATCCAATCGTTTGATTATCATTAGAATCTTTTAATATGCTAAAACCTATGGATAAAGCAACCAGGAAATAAAAGTACAGGGCACAAAATGTAGCTAAAACAGGATAAAAGTGTCAAATTTTGCATTTGACAGCGTCTGACAGAGCGTCTTCCTTCCTTCAGGCGCATTCCTTCCTTGAATGCTTCCATGTTGAGAAGGAGAATCACCTCTGCTTTTTGTCAGGATGTAGGAATTAACATCTTCTGTAACACATTGGGTCTCATGCAGCAATATTCTCTTAAATTTCTTATATTTTCTCTTATTTTTTTGTGAAGAGAAAAAAAAATAAGAGAAGTCAACTCCACATGCACCAAACATTCTTACCATCCAAATCTGCTCTTACCCAGGTGTGCTGAATGATGAATCCCACTTGATCGTAAATTGGAGGCGCGTGGCCGATTGTTTGTAATTAGCATAGGTAATGCCCACTAAACACCATATAAGGGCAGGTGTTGTGCCGTGTCCAAATAGCCAACTCTGGCAGAACAATTGGAGAGATGCCACCGAAAAAAAGGTAGTAAGATGAAAAACTTCAGCGGCAGCGAAATAGAAGTACTGTTAAATCAACTCAAACAAAGTAAAGGTGATCTTCCAGAGCATCAGTACTGGCGTTACAGCAAAATCAAAAACACAGCAATGGCAAAACATCTGTGATGCTGTGCCGTGTCAGTAGAGGGACGCACAGTTACTGAGGTTAAAAGAAAGTGGTTTGCTGCATTGCAGAATGTGCATTGCTCAAGCCAAGCGCTCCATGACCACAACTGGAGGAGGACAGGAGGAGGTGACGATTTGGCAAATAGACCAAAGAATTCAGGAAATAATTGGAGAGATGGCACTGACAGGTAATTAATTTCTATTTATGGATTATCATGACACAAACAAAAATCCAAGGGATAACAAGTTAAAGTGAGATTCTCTCAACATTACAAGTTATGTGCACAACTTTAATTACATTGACCTCTGTGTTTAATATAAACGAAAACCTTGAAAGGATTAATGAAACACTCAAAAGCAAGTCTAAATAATAAAATGTGACACTGCGACTGGCCTCTTATTTGTTGTTCACTACCGTTTAAAGTTGAAGTTTATTCAAAGTCCAAATCACTGTTTAGTCTCAAAGGGCTTTACATGCCCACAGGTATATGAAACCATATGTTAGCCTACCTCATAAGCGGTCAATTAACTGCTGCCGAACAATGATGCCTTCTCCATTAGGTGCGTCAACAGGGTCGTCTGGGATTTCCTCCACAGGGGGTATCTGCTCTGGCAGTGGTACGCCACATCTCATTGCCACATTGTGCAGTGTACAGCAGGCCATTGACATTAAGCATGCTTTCTCCGGGGTGTATAGGGGCTTTCTGTGGCCTGGCTCAGCCGATTGAAATAGTTAAAAGGGGAGCTTGTTCATTTAAATACACTAGATACTACAATACTAAAATACAGTTAAAAGCCGACAACGCCACCTGGGGTTAAAAGTGTAATACACTGTAGTTAACAGTGTAATAAAAAAAGGTTTATTATCATAAAACCAGAATAAAATGTAAACACGATTTAGAGCTCTATAATGCCTCTTAAACGAGGTCCCGAACGTTCCTCTCTGGGTTAGTCACTATCCTTTGGCAGGAGAAACCTCCGTCCCCAAACGCCAGCAGACGTGTCACCCTCGGCGTCCTGTCTTCCCCCTCAGGAAGCTTTCCGGCCCCTCGCTTCCCGCTGTCGGCCTCCGGCGCTTCGCCCGTCCTGGGGACACAAACACAATCCGCCAGACCACAGCAGACGACACAACCCCGACTTGCCACCACTTGCCTGGCCCCACAGCCGGCCCTCCCGGTGCCCGCCGCAAATTAAATAAAAATACTTATGGATTTCCTGGGCGGTAACGGCAATGCTACCGACCCAGGCTGGAGTATTCAGGCCGAACGGACACGGGCTGCTGTGCTTCAGGCTCTCGTGGCGACTTGTCCTCTGGTCTGGGGTACGGTGAAGGCTGCTCCTCGGGTCTGTCGCTCCTCGTGGTTCCCCTGCCGTGACTTCCTCGTCTGAGCTCCATTCTGTCTTGCTTTGTCTTGCCTGCTGGTCTTGAGGTCTCTGTGCCGCACCACACCTGTTGCTACTTTAGTTGATTACAGCTGTGAGGTTTGTCGTGTCTGTGCACTTCAGGGGCAGTCGGAAAAGACACTTGCATGCAATAAATATATAAACATGTCAATAGAATAAAAAGGATAAAAAATAATTGCAAAGATAAAACACTCCAATATTATAAGAACACAATCAAGATAAAAGCACACCTCAAAACCACACACAAGCTAAAAAGCATTCGATATAAAAAAAACATGCAGCAATTAAATAAATCCGAACATGCACAAGGCCCCAATCAAACTGACCTGGTCACATCCCCCCATAGCTAAAGGTTGGCAGTCTCTGCAACAGTCTTACAGTCTATAGCGCTCTGGTGGCACTCCCAGATTCCGTCTTGATGACCGCCACACTTGTCCCTCTTGCTCAATGTCTGCAGGCATGTTGGGGGCAGGAACATAGTAAAGCATTGGCACTTCCATAGGTCTCTCTTCATTTGTCTGCGGGGCAGTGGGCCTCGACTGCGGCAAGGGACCTGTACAAAGTTTAAGGGAGTTTCTGTGCAACACCTTTTCCCTCCTTCCCTTCTCTGGTCTCACCCTGTACACTAACTCAGTGTCCCCCACCATTTCTAGTACAATGTGAGGTTCAGGGTCCCAACCACCATGTAACTTTCCCTTCCCATGTCTGTTTCTGTTCTGAACCCATACACGCTCTCCTGGGAATAATGGGGTAGCATTAGCTTTTTGGTCATAATGGTGTTTGGTCTGTTCAGCCATTTTTGTCATTTTATTGCGAGCCAAATCATATGCATAGGTCAGTTTTTGATGATGGTCGCAAACCCAGCCTGCTAAATCACAATTTGCTTGTTCCTGCACGACCCCCAACACAACGTCCACTGGGAGTCTGAGATGTCGGCCAAACATGATAAGATGGAGCGAACCCTGTGGCACTGTGCACTGTGTTGTTATATGCTTGGAACAACTCAGGTAAGAACTCAGGCCACCTGTTCTGTTTCTCGGCTTTAAGGGTGCGGAGCATGTTCAACAGGGTTTGATTCATCCTCTCAACTCGTCTATTACCTGTGGGATGGTATGGAGTGGTCCTACTTTTAGCGACCCCGTACAGGCTACAGAGCTGTTTCATTAGGTCAGATTCAAAATTTGGGCCCTGGTCCAAGTGGAACCGAGCAGGGCAAACGAACGTTTGAATAATTTGTGCCCAGATTGCACGTACTGTGGTTTTTGCTGTCTGCTCCCGAGTGGGCATAGCCCACGCATAATGGGTGAACATGTCAGTCATAACCAAAATGTTTTGGTAAGAGTCACTAGGTCTACTGAGGGACAGGAAATCGAGGGCTACTACCTCTAAAGGGTAAGTGACAGTCACTGGGTTTAGAGGAGCTCTTGGTTCTGCCCTGTCCATCTGTAGGCTGCAGACAACACACCCAGACTGGAAACCCTGCACCTCTTTCTCCATGGCCCGCCAGAAGAAATGCCATCTCAGGGTGGCCAACGTCCTCTCTGCTCCGGCATGTGCTGCAGCCTCATGATGCTGTTTCCACACTTCCTGGCGCATGGGGCCTTGACACACAATCTGGATTCATTGCTCATGGGTATTAGGGTCAGTAAGTCTACGACAAAGAACGCCTTCACGAGCACAGAGGCTCTTACATTGTCTTATCAGCTTGGCAGCGCTTGCTGAGAGCATTCTCCGTTCGGGACCAGTAGGGTATGAGCCTTGTTCCATGTACCTTTTTACAGCCTGAATGTCTGGGTCGGCCTGTTGTTCAACCACCCAGTCCTCACTCTGTCCCAGGGAGACATCCTCTTCTCCCACTGCTGCTGAGGTAACAACTTCTGCAGCATCAACTGTTGCCCTTCTTTGCGGTGGGTCAGCTGCAGGAAACCTGGAGATGGCATCTGCGTTCATGTTCTCTCTCCCGGCACGGTACTTCACTTCGTAGTCCTCATAGTACTTCACACGGTACTTCACTTCGAAGGCGGCTAGCTGGGCCACCCAGCGCTGTTCCACCGCACCCAACTTCGCGGACTGTAAATTAGCAACAGGGTTATTGTCTGTATACACGATAAACTTAGCCCCAGTCAAGTAGTCTTTGAACTTCTCTGCAATTAGCATAAGTAATCACTCGCTCTTTACCTTCCTGGACTTGGGCCAAAGCTGCTCCCAACCCTTGGTGGCTGGCATCCGTATACAGAACAAAGGGCTTAGAAAAATCAGCATAAGCAAGGATCGGGCCTCTGTTAATACACTCTTTAAATTGTCAAAGGCTGCTTGGGCCCCTGCTGACCAACTTATAGGACTGGAGCCCATCCATTTATCATTTGGTATGCCAACAAGGAGTGCATTTAGAGGTCTAGCGACCTTAGCGAACTCTGGGACAAAACGGCGGTAGTAACCAGCCAGGCCTAGAAAGGCTTTTAGTTCTTTGGCTGTGGTAGGGACTGGCCAATCAACAACAGTGGATACTTTTTCTGGGTCCGGCCTAACCCCTTTTTGGTCAACTACATGGCCTAGAAACTTCACCTGTTGGTGGAAGAGCTTACACTTGTCGGGCCACAGGCGCTCAAACACCTCTTCCAGGTGTTTCAGGTGCATAGCAAAATCAGTGGAGTACACAATAATGTCGTCTAAGTAGACTAACGAGGACTCTGTTATTTGGCCACTAAGGCACTGTTGCATTAGGCGTTGAAATGTGGCTGGTGCATTGCATAGGCCAAAAGGCATGCGCTGAAACTCATACAGGCCTAGGGGGGTCATGAAAGCCGTTTTTTCATGGTCTTGTGGGTCTACATCTACTTGCCAGTAACTACTGGCGAGGTCCAAGGTAGAGAACCATTTTACCTGGGTCATCGAGGTCAGCGTCATCCTTGTGAGTCACAGCATTCAACTTTCTATAAACAACACAAAAACGCCAGCTTCTGTCTTTCTTCCTCACCATAACAATTAGAGCCGCCCAGGGGCTGGAACTCTCTGTTAAAATGCCACTTTGCAACATACCTGCTAGGAGTGATCTCATGTCTTTTGAACAGCAGGGGTGGTAGAGGCCAAAAGCGTTCCCTTATGGGGGCTGCATCGCCTGTGGGTATGCAATGTTGCACTGCGTCAGTCCTCCCGAAGTCTTCCTCGTGGCCAGAGAAATCCTTTTCCCACTTACATAGCAAAGCTGCTAACTGGTCCTGCTCATCCTGGGTCAGGTCCGTTCGATCGACACTTGGTCCTCCTCCATCTCATCACTAGCATCTATCAACCCCACCTCCACCATACCATCAGCCCCAGGCTTCAGGCTGACATCACGTGCCCTCAACCTCAAAATCCATAATAGCACAGCCCAGGCAGGGGATACGGAGGCCATTGGCAGCTTTAAGCTTAATCATTGAGGGGAGTTCTTTAAGAGCATACTCTGGGAAATGTTTAGCAAAAACAATGTGCTGTATTAAGGTGGTTTGTGAGCCAGTGTCTAACAGTCCTGTCATTTCAACACCACCCATGATCACCTTAACATTTGGGCATTGTCCAATCAATGCTGTATTTGGCCCCTGTGACACGTCCTCCTGACTTAACCCCACCGCCTGGGCCGCAGAAGTGGGGGATGTTAGTTTAAAGGTGGCTTAGGCTGACAATGGTTTCTACAAAATCTAGCAATGTGACCTGCTTGTCGGCAACATCTATAAATGGGCTTACCATCCGCTGACCACATATTGGGGTTTGAAGACACTCCTCGCCTGTGGTCTGGCTCGCACTGCGGGGTATGGTACGTTTGGCGGTGCAGGCTTTTCGGCTTGACCTCTCTAAGGAGCTCTTGCGTCAAGTCCTTTAACTGGTCCTTCAGTTCAGCCATGATTTCTTGTTTCACCTCCGCCTTCCAGTCGACCTTCTGTGGATGGGAGCCCCCACTGCAGTGCATGTTACCTCCAACCACCGAAGTCCAAATCTGTCCTGCTCTAGGAGTACAGCCTCCTGTTGAAGGGCATCAAACGTTCCATCTGGGTGTTGACGGGCATATCTCCTCAGTGACTGGGTTAGGGGTCCCTCCTCCAGGCCGAGCAGGAACTGTTCTTTCATATGCGTATTGGTAGGGGCTTCGTCTGGATTGTGTTACTGCAGCCTGTAATGCAGCTCCTTTAACATGAGAACATAAGACTGCACAGGTTCATCTGGCTTCTGCTGGCACCCATAGACGTGTGTCCTGACCACTGACACTGGGACACGCTCTTTGTAAAGCTTATCAAGTTCTGCAAAAATTTTAGCTGCTGTATTACTCTCTTCCTCCATTAGAACATTAATTTGTCTCTTAGCTACTCCCGTCAATGCCCCCATTAAAATGCCCACTTTGTGTGGTTCTGTTAGTCCAGCATATTGCACAAGTCCCTGTAACTGTTCTTTCCATTCCCCATATTTAAGTTCAGAATCAGGACCCCCAAAACTTTGACACCCAAGGTGCACCAGGAAAAACAGGCATCATCATGTTTACATATAAAAAACAAACAAACATGATCCTGCCGACAACGCCAAAAATGTGGCCCGGCTCAGCCGATTTAAATAGTTAAAAGGGGAGCTTGTTCGTTTAAATACACTAGATACTACAATACTAAAATATAGTTAAAAAGCCGACAACACCACCTAGGGATAAAAGGAGCCTAGGACTCCATAAAAAGGCAAACAGGTTCTTCAAAATCAGGAGTGAGCAGAGTTAAAAGCAGTTAACAGTGTAATAAAAAAGGTTTATTATCATAAAACCAGAATAAAATGTAAACCCGATTTAGAGCTCTATAATGTCTCTTAAACACCAGCCGACGCTGTGCGCTGAGTACTTGAAGGTGTGGAGGCACATGATTTGACCAGTGTGTGTTTTGCCTAAGTTGAGGCTCCAGAGTATTGCACAAATCCAAAAGCTGTCTCATCAAACAGATCTCTGCGATCTCTAAAAACGCGCTCTCTGCGTAAGGCCTGGTTTGCCAAAGCATCTAACAGCAGTAGGTAAGCCATGATTCAGGTGCTGAACGCAAGCAAGCATCCCAGGGTTTTTATAGTCTTAATTGGGATCAATTGACCAATAGTATTTTTTAAACCACAAATTAAATAATCCAATCATTTTAATGTTCCTAAAATTTAAAACATATGTTTCTGTGCATTGGACAAACAATTTGTGGACTGTGTAAATGGGATGTTTTTCTCTTATCTTGGTAAGAGTGCTCTCGACCACTCGTAAAATTTTCTCTTACCTAAGAGAAGAGCAAAAATAAGAAAACATTGGTGAATCCCAGAAATCAATGGGCAATAACAAAATAAGAGAAAATAATGGATATGAACAAATATAAGAGAAAATTTGTTCGTATATTGCTTCTTGCATGAGGCCCATTATTTCTCAGAGTTATGCACACTCACAGTGCCATTGTTAAAAGACCCTGCTCATGCCTGCTTGGACAAGCAAACACTGGAGGACCTCCTCCCTGACAACACAAAGCTCCAACCTTTACATTTGCCCTCACAGGTGATGTCACTGACACAAAATAAAAAGACAGAGTCCAGTTGTGTAAGAAAGGTTACATTGATTAATAATCAGTCTGGTTTTCCATTCCAATATTAACTTGAATTAAGGTTAATAAACCTAAAATAATGAGAGGAACTCAAATATTTACACACTCTTTTTCTTTCCAACACATTTAATTAGTATTCATTTCCCAACCTGCTGCAGTGTTTGGTATTAAATTATCAAATAATTGTTTAAACTGCCACGTGCAGTACCCACAGCATCCACTGGGACGTGGAAGAATCCCACAGTATCATCTTTGGGTCATGTTAAAGGATATTGCTGTTATTGTTAATACATAGTCTCTCACCTAAAAAGGGCTTCAAAGTATTATGTATTATCTCTAGGGATTTAACACATACTTCATGAAGTCTCATTGTAGCAATCTAGGGGAATCTGTATGTTAAAGAAAAGAAGCTGGGCCATTATCCCTCATAAAGACTCACTGTGTAGGGTTTCACTAATCACCCTTAAGGTATGGTCCATGGAAATCCCTGTACAAAAGAACTGTTCCTACACAGTCAAGTTAAAGGTGGACACACCAACCACCACTGACCTTGTTTCTGTCCAATCCTAAGAAAGAGTCATAGCTATATAAGAATACCACAACTCTACTGTGAGCATTCACTGATCAATGCAGTAGATAAGCAGAGAAAGGGGACAACGTCATTGGGGCAGTTAAGGTGGGTGCCAAGTAAGGTAACAATAATATCTGCAGAAAATGTCAGGCTCTTCTGATGCATCATTATCTTTTGCTATTACAGATATGTCCATACCAAGGAAGGAAAAGATGAACATTCTTAGCTTTTTCTTCTTGGCATCCACAGTGGCCAAAAGCAGTCAGTTAACATGCCAAAATGACTTTCGACGTCCAGGTAGGATATGCCTGCTTCAGCTTTTCGTGATATGTTTATATATATGTTACTTCTCATTGTCTTAGCAAGTCCTGAAAAGGCATTGATGTTCTCATCCATAGTTTATGTCAAGGTTATTCTTTCATTTTGATCTCTGGACCTCGAAAGTAATGTTATTTAACCACACAGGTGTAACCAGTAAAGCAGGAAAATTGGATGAGCACACTATAATTTGAATTTTGCTTCCAGGATTTGTGTTTTTTTTCCCTTGTAGACATGAAATTCATTTGCAAATGACAATTTTTAGATTTCATGTTACAATTGCAGAAAAAGCTTACTGACATACCATTCTCTTTCTTATAGGATACACTGACATCTCAGTTGAATGTGGCACGTCCTCGATTGGCCTGGCTATCCAAATCTGTCCTGTCGTGTACACTGGCTACAACGAGTCTCTGCTCATCCTCAACCACATGTTCGACAAGCCAGAGTGTAAAGGAACCTTGGATGAATTAGTAACCCCACCTGTTGTCAGGTTCTCCTTCCCCCTCAACAGAACTAATGCTTGTGGCAGCACATTCCTGGTTAGTAGAGGTTGGAGGTGGAGTAAAATTGTGGAGAATCCATATGTTTTCTCAAAGCATCCTCTTTTTTTCTCTCTCTGTGCTTGACTTTATTGTAATATCCTCCAGACCACCAGTGCAGCTGGCACAGGGATCTTTGCTGACTTCTCCAACATCCAGACAGTTAATATCAGTGGTGTGGTGCGCTCACATGATCCAACTACAGGGGTAGTCACCTATAACGCTGAGCTCAAATATTATTATTCCTGTGCGTACCCTTTGGAGTATCTCATCAACAACACCCAAGTGGAAGTGTAAGAACTCTGCTTGAATCCCTCCAATGACTATTTTTTTAGGTGATTGCTATACGTACTTGGACATGTTGTTGCATGGCGAAATGTCTGTTACCATTGTGATGGTAAGTAATCTTCAACAGTTGTGCTTTATAAAGGGATAGTTTTAAAAAAAAAAGAATTTTACAATTTTTCCTAATAAGATAGATACATGTATGCTTTTTTCTCTTATAATGTGGTGTAAAAGCATTGAAGTGTTACATTGTGATATAAACCTAGATGTAATCAAGATGCAACTCTAAGAAATAGGGAAATACACAATCCAGTCAATGAACTATCAGCAAATTAGAATTTAACAAATTCTCTCTTTGTTTACACACAGCATCACACAGTAGCAGGAGAATCAATAAGTATTTTTTTTTTTAATTTATAGTTTTTTCTCTGTTTATTGAGAAACAGTCAATTTAAACATGCAAATAATCTTTGAAAGGCTTATTTCTCTGCTTTTGAGAGGACAGGTGAACATAAGACATTAACAAGCCAAACTGTATAAATGTGTTTGGCTTTAGGCATAGTGAATAGGAAATGCTTTCTCAAAAACCAGACTATCCTTATGTGTGTCACTGTGGTCACTAAACAATTGTAAAACAGTAAGTGGTACTTTCGTGATCTGCATCTCTCCTGATCACTTTCTGACAAAATACGACTGGATTTTCAGGCTGTAAAAACAGCTTATCCTCCTCTGTTGGTAGAAATCCAATCCTGGTGTGACGTAACATGTAGGATGTAGTCAGACATATTTCATTCAGCCAACTCCTCCCTGATTCTGACATCTCCCCCTGTCCTATTTAGGTCAGCATCTTCCATTGCAGTGAGGGACAACAATGGAAGCTTCATCAGTACTTTGAGCATGGAACTCTTCAGTGTAAGTTGAGACCGAAACATTAAAAAAGTGGAATTTAAGCAACTATTTTTTATTGCAAATGTCAGACATTATATTAATTTTCTTCTATACTATTTAATTCAGATAAATTCAATTCACTTTATTTTAAATCAATCAATCACACACCATACAAACCAGAATCAGCCAAACAAGGGCAAACAAGCTTTCAGAATGAGCTGTGGAAAATGTCGAATAACCAGAATTTACAGGCTACATTTTTGTTAACAGGATGTCAACTACACCACTCCTCTGGTCATACCACCGCTGGGCTTAGAGCTGAGGACCAACATCTATGTCCAGGTCCAAGCAGCTAACCTGACTGATCAGTAAGAGCATCCATCAGCTAACTTTGATTTTGTGTGCAAGACTAGAGACATCACAAAGTTCAACACATTCTTGAAGCTCTGGTCTCAGAGATCCCCACACCAGAAACAAACTGAATGACTACAGATTAAATGGATGGTATTTAATGTTTTAGTACGGAACACCATACATGTTAACACCACCTCTGATACCCATTGTTCTGCCCCACCAGGTACCATGTCCTCATGGATCGATGCTATGCCTCCATCTCTCCTTATCCCACCAACTCCACTTTTTTCAACCTGTTTGTCTCGTAAGTCCTCAAATCTCATTCTGAAGACACAATCAAAGTCCATGTTAAGCCAACACTGCTTTTTCTTGATGTCAAACAGGTGCTCTAAGGACCACATGACTATCATGCACGAGAATGGGGACAGCCACCATGCCCGCTTCTCCTTCTCTGCCTTCAGGTTCCTTGAGCAGCAGAACCAGACAGTGTCCACCTACTACCTGCACTGCATCACCAGACTCTGTGAGATCAGCACCTGCATTGACTTTAAGGTCAGTGAAGGATTAGAAATGTAAAAAAGACATTCAGCCCATTTCTCCACATCATGTGGGAAATTATTCAGTTAGTTACATTCCTTCTTCCATCATCTACAGCAATGTAACAACAGGAGGAAAAGGGATATTCATTCAACTGGTATTTCAGAAGCCACCACCCTATCCTCATCAATTCCCATTGTCACCAGAAATGAGAATTGTAAGTACTGTTGTTTGTTAACACTGGACTTTCAACACTGATCATGAGGCATCCAGAAAATGAAAATTAAAGGAGAGTACAGAAGTGTTGGGTGTTGATAGCTGTGGTACAGTTAAAAAGTTGCTGTAAGTCAATTTTTTATGATACTTACTTGACTAGAGAAAAACCAATAACATAAAAAAACAAATAAACATAGAGAGATGTAAAATGCAACCAAATTTTAACCAACAGGTAATATAAATGCACAGTAATGTAAAACCTATAACACTGAGCTTTTGTGTTAGTCAGGATTTCCTAATTCTGGGTATACTGCCATGTTACAACAAGGAAACATACGGTCTGATTTTATTTATTATCTATACAGCTATTTCTGTATTCTGTAAATAAAGTAATAACTAAAAGAAATCTGCAAAGAGGATTCGGCTTGTGTAATAACATGTCATTGGGTTTCCGAAAAGCAGTTTACAGTATAACTTAGTAGGTCAAAGCACATGTACTGTATGTTGCGCAAGTCCAGTTTGAATATATAGAATACAAGAAACCAATTTTCTGTGAAGTGCGTTATGAGGACATTCATAGTATATTATGATGCATTCATAATGCTTAATGACTACATTGATAAACACATAATATTTTCTGATGCCTTACATCAATAGTTATGAGACATTATATGCGACTTTTAATGAAGTTCAGGTGTATTACGGCTGCTGTTGACTATTTAGAAACTAGACTGCTGGGACATAGCTACAGTATAATACACGATGACTACCTATACTCACCAATACACATCTCAACAGTCAACTGTAGTAAGGACTCGTTGTATGTTATATTATACCATGGTCTGGGTAAATACTCGATTCTGACAGGCCGGCAGGTGTGCGTTAAAACCCTTTAATGCACACATAGTTCGTCTCAAGTTTAATCACGCTCCAAATTCATCCGCCATATCGATATCAAAGTATGGAAGCTTTTAAGCTTAACATTATGATCAACTAACGTTACCCCAATAGTCTGTTAGCTATCTTGACTAATCAGCTAACTAGCTGACAAGGTTAGACCACCCAAATCTGTGTTTTTATTTAACTATACCTCCCGGAGTATGGCCCTAATCGTTTTAGCATTTTCCATTCACTTACATGAAACCGTTAGCATTAGCTTTTCTATGCGAAGCTTTTAAGCTTA
>JBBPCS010048229.1:0-19283 GCA_037974645.1 Hollardia meadi
ACACACACACACACACACACACACACACACACACACACACACACACACACACACACACACACACACACACCACATTCCCTCACTGCCAGAGTAACATCTGCCACCAATACACCTCTTTCTTTTGAAGCTGGCTTTTCACTTTTCTTCTGGCCCTTCACGAAACTGAGTGAAAAACGAACAAAAATACAAGAAAAAAGTACAAAGAATAGAAACATTTCCATTACTAACTGTATGTAACAACAATTTCACCTGACAAATCACTCTTTGGGGTGCTACAGCTTGAGTAACTGTGTTTGTTTTTATTTTGTTTGGTCGTGTAGTTCAATTTATAGTACATAATTTAAAAAAAAATCCACTTAAAGGGCATGAATGTCATTTAACTGTGACTTTGGACGTTTGGATTTTAATTTGTACTTTGGCTTCGGTTGAACCAACTGCAGCCTGAATTACCACAACCGTCCACTAGAGGGCATTAAGACAGGGATAAAGCATTACCTTCCCATCATGGGTTCAGACAGGAAAGTCATGTAAACTTAATGGCTTGATGGGTTGAACTCATTGAGGAAAGCACATGATCTCTGCAGCTCAGAAATGTTTTAGTTGCAGCTGAGCTCTGACCTTAATATAGACATTAGTCAATGTTTCACTGTGAGCTGCTTCATTCTTTCTCTCTCTCACGCAACCAGAAAAGAGTTAAGTGAACTACAGTCAACAACTAACTTCACCTGATAAGAGTTTTAACTGAAAACTTATCACATTGTTGTGGGTGCAAATCATTTTTGAGCTCCAATGCAGCTCCGTCTAGCGTACGTATGCTGCACAGGTCTGTTGTTGCATGCTGTGCAGAAAAACAGATATGTTTTTTCTTGATCATATCACATTTCCATTTGTGCAGTCACACAAATAGATAGTGTAACTCAATAATGTAACTACATTTTTTAAAGTACTGTACTTAAGTACAAATTTGGGGCATTATATATACATACATATACTGTGTGTGTATATATATGTAAAATACATAAAATTAAGTAGTTATGTAAAGTTTGCTGTAACAGTAAATTGCTATAACTCCAAAAATCTAATATATAACAGTAAGTATATGGGCATTTAAGTATGATTTACTGATTATACTTATTTATAGAACTTTTACTGTCATGGAGTATTTTTTTTTATATTGTTATATCGCTACTTTCACTTAAGTAAAGGTTTAAATGTCTTCTACCACTGGCATAGTCCAAAGATGTTTGGTTTTAAATACTGATTCTGTTTTCCATTTATCTCACTTCCCATTTATCTGACTACATTATAGTGTGGGATAATACATTTGAGAGCATGGGCTCTTTTCAAAAGTATTCATTAAAAGATGCTGCAACATCCACACTGCTGAAGATCAATGCACTTATGAAGTATATGACAAAAATCAAGGAGGAAAACACAAAAACAAGCATGAAAAATATGGAAATTATAAATTTAGTTTAGCTCGAGTCCCCTTAAATGCACCAACATGGATAGCTTCCAAAATTGTCCATGCTTGTAATTGCAGAATTGTGCACTGTGATGGATTATACTGTATATATTATTTATCTCTTGCTCTATTTTCCCTGTTGCTGATTGGACATTGCATGCTTTCCCTTTTTTGCAGCTTGATATTTGCTATACTTGTTTTCGTACACACAACACTTTGAATGTATTGAATTTTGTTTTCCACAACAACAAACCATAAAGTAAGAAAGGGCAGACTGGCAGAGGGTCCTTCACATGGACGTAGTGCCACAAACATCCGTCTGCAGCTGCCATCGGCCCCAAACAAGTCAATCTGCATACACCAACACGCACGCACAAACAAGAGAACACACGGCTTAGTCTTCATCAGGCAGCGTTGGCACAGTGCCCTGAGACGTCGGCACACATCACAGGCACAAAGGAGAGGAGGAAACCCAGACGGAAAAAAAAGAAGAAAGATAAAACAAAACAAAAAAGAAAGAAAGAGGTTAAAATAAGAACAGAGGAAGAAACAAACACAGCGGATGGCAGGACGACAGAGAAAAGGAAAGATAGATCTGACAAAGCGTACCTTGTTTCTGATCCTCACCACACAGGGAGAGCACGAGAGATGTTGCTCTTGATTGCTACTGGGTCCACCTGTCTGTCTGTCTGTCTGTCTGTCTGTCTGTGTGTTTTTCTCCCTGTCTGGATCTTTGTGTGTCTTTGCATCTGTCTGCCATCTGTATCTGTCTGTCTGTCTCATATTTTCATATTTTTATGTGCCTATGTGTTATGCAGGGTCAGTGTCCTGTTTTTTTTACATGTAAATCTGCGTGACTACCTGTTTATCTGTCTGTAATGGTCTGTGTTGGTCTGTCTGTCTGTAATGGTCTGTGTTGCTCTGATTGTGCATGTATCCCAGTATTGTCTCTCACCTTTTCTGCATCTTTTGGCGTCTTTCACTGATGCACAGATGGACAGACAACCATGTTAGACTCAACAGCACAAAAGCAGCTTCAGAGCAAAAAAAAAAAAAAAAAAGAAAGTGCAGAGGAAACACAGACACCGCCGCAGGAACCAGGTGAGGTGGGATGCTGGGAGCCCATGAAGTTTAGCGGCAACCTTGGAGGACACGCAGCAATGCACAACAAGCCAATGGAGAAAGCACTGAGTCAGTCTGGGCACCTGACTGTCCAGGGTTTGGACGCAAGCCAAAGTCGGGCATCCCACGCCCACCAGATTTCCTCTGTTCAATCCCAGCATGCCTTGGCACGACGACGAGTGATTGCAGTCACAGCGGGCAAAACAGAGAAGAGACAGAAAGAGAGAGAGAGAGAGAGAGAGAGGCTGGATCTCTGCCATGTCTCCCTTGTAGTGAGTTAATGAAGCAAGAAAAGCCTGGACACACTTCAAGCATCAACTTTCACACACATGCACACACTGGGAACAATAACCCAAACCAGCACAGACAGTGGGCATATTGAACACATCTGTCAGATATATTCCAGCATCTTCCCACCTCCTGCACAAACAAAAACCCGAATAACAGCCACCAACCTCTCTGGAAGCTGGACGTCTTTGTTCGTGGTTAAATCGTGTTTGTTTCATGTCTTGATTCGTGTTTATGTGCTTTTTGAGGAAGAGAGGAAATAAAGCAATGCCCGAAATATGCTGCATTCAGCATGGGCACCCCTACCTGGCATGTAGGTGAAGCAGACTGGATGAGTGGAGGGGAGGTGCTGTTGTGTTCGGTCACTGGATGGGAAGCTGACAGCCGGGAGGGCAAAGAGGAGAAAGAGGCAACAGAGAGAGGACAACAAGCAGAGGAACAACGGCGAGGAAGAGCACAGAGTGAAGAGCATGTCACTTCCGGGATCATTCGCTTTACGCTTCATCTTTAAAAATAGAAGAACATTCATGACAGAAATGTTTTGTTTTTTTTGTGACCCAAAATGATCACAACTAAGAATCTTCTTCACTTCAATCATAGTTTTGTCTTCAGCCTGAGCAACATGTTTTTTTACATTTCTCAAGGGGATTTTTAAAAAAGATTCCCAGGTTAGGGAACAGCACTAACAGACATGTTGCGGTTGTTTATGAAAACCTTAATGAGTTTTATCTTTTTACTCCAGCTGATTCTTTGACAGCTAGTTTATTAAAGATCCCCTCCAGAGATGATGTATACAAAATATTCTACTTTGAATAATTTGTGTCTGTTTTTTCCCCACAAAAAAGTTCAATTATCTACTTAACATGGCATCTACTCCTTCTCCCTCATATAAAATTCCAGAATCAGAATTGGCTTCCAAACTAGTTGTGATGTCACTAATCATGCTCGTAGGCCCCGCCTCTTCAAATTTTCAATGAGCACAGAGAAAACTGACACTTTCAGCAGTGAATGTGAAAACAGCCTTACAGTGTCAGACTCTGCACATAACATCGTTCTACACATTGAAGCTCAAACATTCAACTGGAGGAACAAAAACAAAAACACATTTTTGACTCGAGGGGGACTTTAATTTGAAAATACAATATTATCAGCCTCAATAAAAATCTCATTTTTCAAGAGAAAATTATAAAGGCACATGAGATTTTGATTTGGGGGGGATTAAAAACATTGAGTTGGAGGTTTTCACATGACAATGTTGATGTCACCTAATACTCATTAAAATGCTACAGGGAGTAGAATAATTAAAAAGTTCATTCTGCAGGCAGAACAGTAGATAGGGTGGTTTTCATTTATTTTTATAATTCTGTTTGAATTTTGGGTTATTATTTTTAGTTCCAGATACCAGTAAATGTTATTTGTTAATTGGTGCTGGGTGGCAGATTATTTTAGCAGGCCAGCTGTTTCCCTGTACTTCCTGATTTTGTGATAAGCTACGCTAGCTCTCTTCTAGCACATCTTGATATTTAACAAACAATATATCAACAATCAGAGCGGGGGGGCACGGGGGTCCTTTCCTTAAAATTGACGCAATTTTCTGAAATTTGACACTTAGTGTATATACTGTATTTAGAGACTTTGAAGGAGGTGTTGGTGGGAGCAGCCGAGGAGGGTTATTTAAAATAGTTTTTTGTAGCTCAGTAATCTCCCACTTTATATTAAGAGTAAATACTTTGTATTTATTTAGAGATTTTCATTTCAACTATTTGTGCCGTTGTATTTATTGAACATGATACTCAAACTTAGTCACTCACACACACTGCCACTTAAGGAGCTAAATCCATGCTTAAATACAACCTGCAGGCTACCTCTTTCAAATTGGAGGCTGCTAATGAAGTGCACATATCATTCCATACCAATGAATCACAGATGGCTGGATCACATTTAATGTTGTATTTTGATGGATATTTACTATAAGAAAAATGCAAAAGGAAGTGGGAGTACGTACATTTCAGTCATATGACTGAGTTAGAAAACATATTTGATATTTTTTTTTTTCAGAAATCAAAGATGTTACTTCTAACATAGAAGCAAAAGCACACAAAAAACAAAAACCCCACACAAAACATTTTATGGATGTTTGTTTTTATTTCCTTCAAAACAGGAAAAATTAAACTTTCCTCTGGTAAATTCTTTATCCATCCAGCAGCTGTTTTTAAATCATACATTTACAAAATTAAAAAGAAAAAAAAATATACAGAGGTTCAAATCATAAATATCCACAGTATACGTTTTAAATTAGTTCCAAACTTTTTTTTTAAATAATCCTCCATTTGCACACCTGTGCTCATGAGTGAGGCAAATCAAATTACTGACTGACCTGTTGTCAAAATTGAAGATTTACTTCATTCAAGCTGTCAAATTTCAGGTTAAGTACATGAACCATTGTCGCTGGTAGTCTTGAGCAAGTTGTGAGCATGTGCAAGTTCCTTGACCTTTAAGTAATTCAAGAGGAGGTCAAAGGTTTCACAATTCAAAGGGTTCATTCACATTTTTATATATTGTAATAAGTGCTTTTCTTTCACAGCTTGTTCACTTTCGCTTTGGATGATGCGTATTAGATACAAGGTGATACAAAAAGTATCCTGGGAAAAACAAAATAAAATCAAAAAAGAAATCCAGGCACTTTTTTGGACATAGAAGGGAAAAACATTATTCAAGTAAATTTCCCTTTTCCCCCCCACACAACAGTCAAAATAACGTAACTGAGCATCGCTTTCCAACTGTCGTCCACCTCTTCGCTATTCCCCTCCGTCTCTGCTTCTCTTGGACTTCTTTTTGTATTTGTTTTTCTTTAGCTCCCCTTCCTCCAGCAGCTCTGGGGCAGCTTGTCTCTTCTCCATTTTGTGCTTCTTCTGTTTCTTCTTCCACTCTTTTCTCCCGTCGTCGCTGCTGCTCTCCTGGCTTGCTGATGAACTGCTGCTCTTGCTGCTGCTGCTGCTGGGCCTCTCCCCTTCCTCCAGCTCCCACTTGGTCTGTCGGTCCAGTTTATCAGGCTCACCCTCCCACTGACCACCCCTCTTATTCTCAGCCAGCACATCTTGATAATCTCTCTGCCATTTGCCTTCTTTTATAACTTCATCCACCCTTTTTTGCTTCCACTCCTCCTTTTCTACCTTGCTCTCATTCCTGCTTCTGCTCTGCATGAGCTCCTGAGCAGGGCTGCTCATTCTATCTCTGTCCTTACTCCAGCTCTGGGCGGGGGGAGGTGTGGAGTGGTGGGTCCCTGCAGGTCTGTCTTTGTGTCGGTAGTTGCCTGATTGAGCTTGGGGATTGTGGTAGTAGTGGGAATGGTCTTTGTCTTTAATTTTCAAATTCAGGAGCATGCCTCTGTACGTTTTGTGTGCAGGCAGTTCAGCAGCTCTGCTTATCGTACCGCTTTCCCAGTTTCTGCCACTGGATGATTTCCCGCTAGGACAGCAGGGACTCTTGTTGCTGCCCTGGTCGTCCCCTCGTTGTCTGTCTCTCCTCTCTGTGTCATGTGGCGTCGAATAAGAGTGAGAAGAGGAAGGGCAATTCCTCTTCCGGACCGAGGCTTTGCTGCTGTGCCCCCTCTCTCTCTCCCTGTCTCGCCCTTTCCCCTCCCCCCTCATTCTCTCTTTTGATCTTCTGCTGTCTTTCTGCCTATCCCTTGGTCTCTCACTCTCCCTCCCTCTCTCTCTGTCCTTCGGTCTCTCGATGTCCATCCTTCTCTCCCTCTCCCTGGTAGATAAGGTGCTGTCAGGTCTGTCTTTGCCACTAGAGGGAGCCGCACTTCTGTGTGCACTGGACACAGTGGAGTTATTCTCTTTGGTCTCTGGTCCTCTGTCCATTGCTTTGTCTCTCTCCATTTCTCCATGTCTCTGTTGGTCATTCTCTCCCTCAGTTTCTCTGTTGGTTGGCGTTTCTGCTGTCACAGACACGGATGATGACGGCAGACACACTGTAAGAGCATCCGTTTGAACTTTGATCACTCCTTCATCCTGCTCTTTATCCTCAGACTCTTCCTTCTCCCATTTGGAGTGAGGGACCTGAGGCAGAGAGTAAAGGTATGGCTGATATAACATTTTTGTCTGTGTATATGTGCATGTATGAGTGCAGTAGTTCAACCAAAGAATAACAACACAAGGCAAAAAACACAATTTCAGAGAAATCATACAAAACACAAGTGGTTGTTAATTTAGACTATACAAATGCTTTATTTCCATTCCCATTGAGTGATGATGCTGCTCCTTCCACACATTTAAAAGGCTCTGGTGGTGCCCTGTGTGCATGGGTCGACAGGCTGCTCTAACAAGACACACCTTTATGAGTATGAGCTCGTCCTCTCTGTCTGCAGCTCCGTCCTGGGTGTATTCCTCCAGAGATTTCACCACCATCTTCCTCTCCTGACGATCCTCATGGCTGCCACATTTAATGTGCACACACAAAAAAAGGCTTTTAAGCTTTCATGAAGCACATCCTGTAAACCACACTGGCGACCTTTAGTTATTAGGCAACAGAATCTGTTAATTGATAGGTTTAATGTGTGGAACCTGTTTTAAAAGAACTGATAAGCGTACGACTTCTGTGCTGTTTTGACAGGAAATTATTTCCTAACTATTAAGCTAAATCCTTTTCATTATGCGTTTACATAATTTTTCAGCAATATCCATTCAATGTATTAACATTCTGCAAGTACCTCTCTATATTTTAGATTTCATTGTTAGTCTGCCATTCCCATGGTGGATTCCAATAAGAGCTGAACACAATTAATTTAATTATTGCAATATGACTGTGCAATATCCAAATGTGTCTCAACACAACGTTAAAGAACAAAGCAGCAACATTCTGACCTGCCATCGTCCACAGTGGTGTTCGGTCCATCATGGTGGCTCTTGCTCATCGTCTCTTCTTTTTTCACCTCCTCCATCAGCTCCTCCTTCCGAGTACCTGCGGCTAACTCCCCCACCTCTTGTCCTCCACCATCATTCCTCACTCCCCCCTCTTCTTCTTTTCCTCCCTTCATGCACTCATTGTTTGTCATCTTTTCTTTATCGCTGGCGTTCATCCCGCCATGTTCCTGCCACTGTTTTTTACTCTCCTTCTCCTCCTCCCTGCCCCTCAGGGCACAATGCCATAAGTTAAAGTCCTCCTTTACTCCTGCAGTTTTCTCCCTCATCTGTCCCTTATGATCACTGGAGGTAGCTTTCTCCCAGATGGGACTTGCCTCTCTTTCATCTGGTTTTATTTTTTTTTTAGACTCATCTTCTCTCTGGTCTCTGCTGGATTCCTTCTTTTCATTTACTTCAGTCCCTTCTCTGTTTAACTTCTCCTCCTCTCCATTATTAGTCTTCCCAATTTCTTCCTTTGTTTTTCCTGCGCTGCCCTCTAAACAAGGCAAGTCTGTTTTGTCAGCTTTCTCTTCCCTCCTTTTTCTATCCAGGCTGATGTTGATGCTTATCCTCTTCTGTGATTTCACCTTTATCCCTCCCTCCCAGATGTCGCTCTCTGTCAGAGGCCGTGTTATCCTCTTTTTTTTCTCTGTTTTTGGATTCTGGGTTTCACTCTTGCAGGTTTGAGGCACCTCTGAAATGTTTGTTTTCAGGCATTTGCTGCTTTGAGCCTCAACAGAACTTCTATCCACGTCCTCTCCTTTTCTTTTTTGAGTTTTCTCTGATCTTAACTCAGTAGCGTCGCTGCCTCCAGGGTTTCTGTATCTGTCTGTGTCAACTCTGCCTCCCCCTTTGCTGGGCTTTTCTTTGTGCCGTCTTTTTGCATCCTGTCTGGAGTCTGAATATTGGCCTCTTCCCCATCCTTTCTCTATTTCCAAATTCCTTTGTTGTCTGCCTTTTCTTTCGTAGTCTTTATCCAAATGTTTATCAGGTTTCACCAGTGGTTGGGCTGATTCTAAGGCCTCACTGGCAGTGGCTTTTTCCTGTAATAGGGTGCCATCCTTGCAGGCATTTGGTCCAGTGTTGTGCCTCCTCTGGTCCTTTCTGCAGTCATCCATTGAGTCTGCAGCGTCAGGGGATGAAGACTCCTCTCCTCTTCTTTCCTCATCTTTCTTCAAGCTCCTTTGCTTATATTTTGAGGTGCTGAGGTTCCCCACTTTCTTTGAGATTAGCTGCTTGTCGTCCTTTGTTCTTACCTGCAGTTCCGCATCCTTACTGCCCTTTGCAAGTGAGATTGGTCGCCGGTTATACTTCTCAGCACACCTGTGCTGATATGCCCTCGGCTCGGATGGAGTGGAGCGACCGTCACTGGACGAATGAGAGGGAGGGGAACGGCTGTCATTTGATGAATGAGATGGAGAGGAGCGACTGTCGCTTGATGACTGAGATGGCGTGGAGCGGCTGTCACTTGAAGACTGAGATGGAGGGGAGCGGTCGTCCATTTGGGCAGCGCGTCGGTTGCGAGATTCTGCGTTTCCTTCTTTGTCCCCCCACTGAGCAAGAGGAGTTGGATTAAGATTAAGGAGGGAAGGAGGCAGCTGGTGGAAATGGCTGACATAGCTGTTGAAATATTTCTCACACCACTCTTTGTACTCCCTTTTCCACTGCAGGTAGCGCTGTTTGTCCAGCTCGAGGCTGTTATTTTGTTCTGCATGCTGAGCATACAGGTAACTAGCTAAACTCTTCTCTGAGCCTCCCGCTCCCCTTTGGGGGCTTTCCCCTCTCCTCCTGGAGCTATACCTGCTCGATGCAGATTTGTTACTGTGATGCCGACTGTGATGGCTTTTTTTGCGATGATCCGATGGAGACTTGGACCTGGAGCGGTAACCCAGTCGAGGTGAAGATGATGAGGACGGCGTAGGGGAGCGTTTGTAACCATAGCTATAGGAGTAGGATGAATGAGAGTGGGTGTGGTGGTCTCTGTGGTGGGAGTAAGGTGAGTGGGGCCTGGGTAAAGAAAAGAAAATATTCAGATGTGTCATATGTGTCATTTTGCTAAAGTCGTGCCTATCTCTATTTCTCCTTCACCATGTTTATTTCTCCTGAAAGTCACACCAGATATTTTGTCCAAATGGACCAGGATACCAGGATTCAAGCCAGTGATGGAAGTAGTGTAGTAGAGTGCACACATCCAAACAGTTTTCCCAGTCTAGCAGTCACTGGTGGCTTTGAGTAGCATAGTCACCACAATATGCCAAACTAGGTTTGATGTATTTTAGAAACAGTGTTCATTACATAGTTTGTCCAGGAGAGAGCACTGACAAGTTGATTATTCAACTGTAAAACATCCAGCTCAGTATGTATCTGATGGGATCTGTATCAAGATGGTTTATGTTTTGTGTTTATGTAAAAAAAGAAACTATTGGCCAGTATATCGATATCAGTATCAGCTTCAGAAATTGGTCGGCCTCTAATATAGACACTGTAGGTGAGTACTTTTGAGGTAGGACAACAATAAATGTAAGATCTTGAAAGACAAATTTTTTGGTAAAAAAAAGAAAAAAAGAAGAAAATCAAAAAAAAAAAATTAACGAAACCTAGAAAAAAAGCTGAAAATACCTAGATCTGCTTAGCGACCGGGACCGGGATCTGGACCTGCTTGAAGAGCGAGAGTAGGACCGAGAAGACTTGGACTTTAAAGATTTTGAATTTGAACGAGAGGAGGAGCGTCTGTAGGTAGATTCTCTGTGAGGTGACCTGAGTGACCAAAAGTGAGAGAGGGTAGCAAGTAAGGGGAGGTAAGTAAGAATATTGATCAGAAATTCAAATTGATTACCCAAAGTAATCTCCTTAAAGACAGAATGTGCATGTTTCAATAAGGTCACTTTCAAGTTTCTTTAGTTGACAGGAATTGAAGTAAAGACCATTTAAAAAAGATTAAACAGCTGGCAAATTTATTCTTCCTCCAATTCCTCCAACACTTCAGAAACATACAAATATTCTGAACCACTGAGTGTCTCATTTACCTTTCATTCTTCCTTCTCTGATGCATGTACCACTCGGTGGTAGAGGAGCAGAGGGAAGGGATGGGCGCACCCTGGGGGGTTTGGAGTGTCCAGACGGGCGTGGCAGGAGGGTATCCAGGGGGGTAACTCTTGAGAGGCTGCTGCTGACCCGGGAGGAATGGGTGGAGATGGAGGGAGGGAAAGAGAGGTGGAGGAGCTGCTGAATATGAAGAGGAAGAGGAGGAGGGCATGTTCGATTTACTCCAGCCTCCGGTCGGACAACTTGAGGAGGAGCAATGGGAGACGGAGGGAATGACATCAGTCTTTAAACAGTACAGAGAGACAATACAGACTAGTGCCTAAAGAAATGCACACATACTTCACTGACCTATCCCAGCTTGTTGATGGCCCAGGATGTCTTGGGGCTGAATCTGTGAATTCAGGCAAAATTTTGTTTAACAGTATAAATAATAGACAGACAGAGAAACTGCTTCTTAGTCACTCACCTGAGGAGGACTGCTGTAGAGTCACACTGACGGTCTGGGGCTGCTCTACAGCTGCGGTGTCGGTAACCTGAGCAGACATCACATATTTCATACAGAGAATCTTCATTGCATGGAGTTAGTGTGTTTGCACTGTGTGCGTGTCCTCACCTGTGATGCAGCAGCACCAGCGTCGTCGTCGTCGTTGTCTTGGTGTGGGACCGGTTCAGAAGGCACAGCAGCTGCGGAGTCATCATCCGTCTTCTCTTCAGCCCCTCTGAATAAACAGCAGATACATGACAGTTCCACATCAGTGTGACTGTTTGCAAGTTCTTCGATCTCAAATCCATGGCGCCATATTTGATCAGGGATCGCACCAAATGTTCAACTTCTGTGGGTACTTGAAGGCTTGAAGTACACAGAGAAGCAACCTCTCCTTGAGCATCTACTTTGTCAGAAATAAAACAGCAGAGGATTACAATTTTAAAATCTTGAGGATTATTATTTAAAGGTTCCACGACAAGAAATCTGAGTCACATGTTCACGATGCATCTATAATACAATTTTACACACTATATAAAGGATTTTCTAAACATGGGTCCAGAACTTCAACGCGCATCATAGCATCGTGCCGGAAAACGGGCGACCACTAGTGTGTCCACGGGGATGTCATGTTTCCATCACGGCTGACAATCATTTAACGTGGGAATGATGCCGATTGTACCCTTTCCCACGGCAGACGAAAGGCAGATGTTAGAGGGTGTTAGTGTTTTTTTTTTGTGCAGTGTGAAAGAGGGGAAAGTGACCTTACTTGTCAGTTATCTCCTGGTGGCTTTGCACAGGCTGAAGGGACGCACTCGGCATGTTGGAAGCAGGGGCAGGGCCTGTTGCTGTGGGAGGAGCCCCACTCACCTGAGACGATGACAGCATGTCTGCAGCCTGTGAGCAGTGCAGGAGAGGGTCCTAAAGAAGGGAGGCAACAAGAGAATATAGGAGGGATCAGAATATAACACAACAAGCAGGAGAAAAAAGTCAATCTTAGGGTAAACAATTACAAAGAATACCCACACAAGGAATTGTAAATCCATATTTTGTTTTAGTTTAAACATGCTGTGTATTCCTGTTTCTAACAATTGTTTGAAATGGTTTTCAGAAGAGAACTATCACTCTGAGACCTGACAAACATCTGATTGTGAAAAGAAGACAGTAATTATTCTGTTTGCTCCTGAGTCACGCAGGTACTATGCTATTCTTCTTTATTTCTGCCTCCCAGATGAAACACATCATTATGAGGCTCACCTGCTGACTGTGGGTTGGCTGGTGAGGCTTCTGAGGCTGGCTCTGCATGGCGAGAGGCGGGGGAGTGGGGACAGGGCTCGGCGCCCAGGTCGGATTTTGGGATTGAGATGTACCACACCTTCCTCTCAGACTTTTAGGGTGGCCTTGCTCTTTTTGAAAAGTGTTGACAGCCTGCGGTGGGTGAAACAACGGAAAGCTTCTGGTCAAACAAACCCCCCCTTCGAAGACCATTATGTCATCCCCTCCATCTCTAACATCAAAACATATTTTCCATTTGTTTGTCAAACTCACCTGTCGGAGAAATTTATTGGCTATCAGGGTGTCAGGGGAGACGTCTGATTGGCTACAAGTTGGGCAGATGTGTTGATCTGAATCCAGCAAGGCAGTGCGAATACCTGAGCAAGAAACAGCTGAAATGTAAATATCAGACTGAAGAATAACCACAGCACCTTTCATTTGTTCTATTATTATTCTATTTTCTTTTATTTAATCCTAGCGCAGAAATATGGTTTAACTGGTTCTTTAATTTAATCAATCACAATCGGAGACACGTTGCTTCCTGCACTTCTAATAGGGATACAGAACATCAGGAAAAGAATCACATTTTCAAGTTTACATAAATTATCTGGATGTGCGTGTATGTGTGTAGCCGAGACTCACAGTCATCACAGAAGCTGTTTCCACAGCAGGGTATGACCACAGCGTCACTCAGCAGCTCATGACAGATCATACAAACGAGTTCGTTGGGTACCGGATCCTCATCTTCTGGGGTGGGCTGCTCCTGAGGAACGAACGGAGGCTTCTCCTTCTTGCCAACGGCGTATGCTTTACTACAGAGAGACAATAGTTCACACAGTGCAGACTTACATTTGATTTTCATGCATTTAGAGGATGCCTTTAACAGACGTTGGGTGTTTTTTTTGACAATTTGACTTGACAATTTCCTATAAAGAACAGTCTTGCTAATTGTGCCGGATACGTGCAAGGATTTCACCGTTCATCCAAGAGGCCTGTGCAGGTCTCCTTAAGAGAACGACGCAGAAAATCCTTAGACTCAGCATATTTCGATGATTCTGCTAATCACTAATTTTTGCCTTTAACTCAGATATGACAAATTGACACGATTTATAGTAACAATTAAGGAATTTAGCTCAGGATCTTAAAATGAGCGCAAGAATAAACTTTCAAGTAACCAGAACAGTTAAAAGTACAGGGGAGTGTAATGTTTTTGGTGATTAGAAATAACAGAGAAAAGCTCAGTTACGCTTCTTAGAGCAACCAACTATAATATCAAACATTCTTGAAAAGCCTCACTGAAAAAGTATGTCACTTGCTTGCACACTTTAAAGGAATAGTACCACATTTTGGGAAAAACACTTATTCACTCCTCAGTTAGATGAGAAGATTAATTGCGCTTTCATGTATGTTAATTAATACTGGTTTCTAAAGACTGGAAATGAGATGTTCATTTGTGAGCTTTAGAGGTGCCGGTAGGTGGAGTTTGTCTTTAGACAGAGCTAAGCTAGCCATTTTACCCATTTCCAATCTTTATGCTAAGCTAAGCTAAGAGCCTGCTGCTCATAGCTTTACATTTAACATTTACATTTTGACAGATATGACATTAGCATCGATCTTCTCATCGTACTCTCAGCCAGGAAAGCAAATAAAAGCCATTTCCCAAAATGTCAAACCATTCCTTTAAAACAAACGACACAAACATTGACATCTGTCTCACGCGTGCATAGCAGGAATAGCGTAATGGCCACAGTTGGTCAGCATGGCTCCTTTTATGTTGGGATCGTCCACCTCCACCATGAAGGAACGAGGGATGCCTGTGCTTTTCTTCAATCTCAGGGGGGCCTCGGAATTTTTATCCTGCCATCAAACACACACGCATCGACATTTAATGCTCGGCTTACAGTCAACACTTCAGTGCAATTTGGCACAGTATGTACACATGCACAGGCAAACTACAGGAAGACACTGGATAGCAGACATCTAGACACACACTCATCAAATAAATACATTTTCTTGTGCGACAGAAACTGCCTCACATGTTCTGCTCTTACTCCACTGGTGGGACAGTTCCTGATGTGGTGTCCAGTATTTCCACAGCGATAACAGGTATAGTTCGCTGGAAGACCAGCACCGAACTTGGTGTAACTAGAAAAAAAAAGAAGAAAGGAAGAAAATTATAGAAATGCAGGGAGACTGCTAGTTAATAAAAACTGAATGTACAAAATATTGTAAGATGAACAGAATGATGGAAAATATGGGAGGAATATGGAGTTTGGGATGAAGATGGAGCAAAGTAATAAAGGCTAAGAGAAAAAGTGAGATGTCAGAACTTGGAGATACAGACTTTAAGAAAAGGGAAAAAGCAGGCGAAGAGATGTGCTGTGGGGACAGATATGGGGAAGGAGTAGATTTGAAAGCATTTCAGAAGAGACTCACTTCATGGAGTCGTAGGTGGACTGATTTAATATAACTTTGAGCTTATCCTCCTCCGACACATCAACAACAGCCAGGTTGGCCATCTGCATGTACACACACAAACACACATGATGTACAGTATGGGAACAAGAGATGCAAAAATGGCAAATATGAGTATCAGTGACTCACGTGATCCAGGATAAATATGTACAAGCTAAATAATCCCTATGTAAGTGAGTATACCTTGGAGAAAAGGGGTAAGGCTCTGGAAGAACTCTGGTCAATCATCTGTTAAAATTAAACAAAAAAATCAGTGTCACTAACGAAGCCACGAAAGCCTCCGGCTCCACATGTCTTGGGAGAAGACTGAGCGCTCTATAAACACTTTCAATTCGACCAGCAAAGACACACACTTCATTAAAAACAGGACAATTTGTCCTGCTAAAATTGCTGCTTTAACCCTGATGATTTCATGTGCGACATCAGAGTAACTGTTGCATGTCAGGTTTTCACTTCCACAACCTTTTGAGCCGAGATACAATTTACACCAGCATGCAGCAGCAATTTCCATACAGAGTGGTTAATAAATGTCTGTTCTCATCCCAGGATTACTGCCACAGCACCTCCTGCCAACCCACTCCTCATCCCATCCCTTGATATACTGAAAATGAAAAGTCCAACAACATAATTCTCCCGGGGAATTTTCGCTTGTCTGGTCAACATTTGTTAGATAAAAAACATCTTCGCTCTCATCACCTAAAGTCTGCCTCAGTGCCTCCTATCACCTCAGCTTTTGTTTGTTTCTGAACACTTTTTGTTGGTTTGTTCCACCTGGATTATTTAAGGAAACATGTGTGACAGATGAGGAAACTGTTGCTAGCACAGAGCCATGAATAGCAATGTCGGTCTGTTTGTCAGCTGGTCGGCTCGCAAGTTTGGACTGAAATATCTCAACATCTATTGAATGGATTGCCATGAAATGCTGTGCAGACAGTCATGGTCCCCTGGTGATGAATCCTAATGACTTTGGTGATCCCCTAACTTTTCATGCAGTGCAACCATGAGGTTTGACTGCACTAAAGTATATTAGCTATGGCAGTATGATGAATCTACATGGTTAGCTTTATAAAAGCTCAGATAAATCTAATGAAAGAAGATATTAAAAAATGCAATATGGGAAATGTAGGATGCATTGTCTTTGGAGCTTCTCCCATGCTAGTGACTAAAAGTCAGGATTACTTCCTCCGTTGCTTTGATTTTAACTACTCTTTTTAACATATGGATTTTTTGAGACCACCTTATTAAGGGGAGCAATACTAAATCGACAGAGTTCCCATTTAAGCTTTTTTTCAGCTCAATCTTTCTTTCCTGCAAAGGAAAAATGTGGACAAGATTTTAACCATCGATCAGAAATGTCCAATGATGACAGATACCTACTGTATGTCTTCACAATGTGCTATCTGAGGTGACATATGGACTGTGGATGTGCATCAGCGTCTTTTTCTCCAGTGAAGTCAAACACATAATCAATACATAAGACGGCTTCATACAAACGACTTTATTGGTAGAAAAACACAAAAGAAAAAAAAGTATGTGCAGTCCAACAGACTCAAAGCACTAAGACGAGTGGCAGACACTTCTCCTACTGAGAAACCAGAGACAAAATCAGGTCAGTTCAGTGCACACTAATTCAGACTGCAGCAAGTGAAAGCATAAAAGATGTGTTTGGAATTGGTTTAAGGATCATAAACAAAACTGCAAAAAAAGAATTCGGTATAAAAGAACAAATGTGTTCCAGTTGGTTTTCTGTTCCTATATTAAAGCTACGATGAGGTAAAACCAGTGGGAATAATATAACTGATGATGGCTCTTGGTAACATTATACTCCTGTGTAGGTTTTATTTCAAATGCTTCCAAGATACTAATGTCTTAACTAGATCTGAAAAGTTTGGTTGGTGTTAATGATTAATCATGAAGCATATTTTCACTTCACTAGATTTAGATTATCCTGATGCTACATTCTTCACTTTGACACATTCAATTCTTTTGTGGATAATGGACTCTAATCCTATCAGGGGACCAAATAAGATCCAATGTACTATATCAAAAACTGCCTTTAAAGAAACAGTTCACCCAAAAATAAAAAATTCAGTCATTATCTACTCGCCCCCACGCCGACTGAAAGTCAGGTGAAGGTTTTTAGTCCACAAAACATTTCTGAAACTTTACAGCAAAACAGCGTTGCAGCATTCTCCTGAACAACAAAAGGTAAAAAAAAAACATAAAATAGATCCATACAACTTGTCTGGTGTAATCCAGATCAGAAGTCCTGAGCTCCCAAATTGACTTGAGAAGTCATATTTACACCCTTTTTTAAGCCACTTAAGATAGGGTGTGCACTAATGCTTTGAGCTAGCGGCTACAGTGAAGGCTTTAGGAGAATGCTGCAATGCTGTTTTGCTGTGAAGCTCCAGAAATGTTTTGTGCCCAAAGAAATTTAACCCAATCGGCATGGGTCTGAGTAGGTAAAGGCTGAATTTTCATTTATAGTAAAACTGTTCCTTTAATGCAACTTTAAAACTTACTTTAGCACAGACTGCAAAGCTTTTAAAAGAGGCTAATGACATACACATCTCCAAATGCTATAAAATGTCTGAGAGCAAGTGAGCGAGTTCTGGAGCTGCTCCTAGAGAAGAGGCGACTGGACAATGACTGTCAGTAGCTCCAGCGTCATGAAGCAGCAGTTGGGTTTATCAGCTGCGAATAGCTGGCCTGCATGATAACGTTTGACCCACCCGAGCAGCTCCCACCTCCCACAGATTGATACTGAATGATCTTCAGCAATCAACACTGAGTGGTGACACAGCAGCTTGTTAAATTAACAGCTGAGAGCCTTTATTAGAGAGAATATTAACAAGTTTTTGTTACCTTTGTGAGCTTATAAGCACACAACACTGGTTAAATTGTAAACTTCCCTTCTCTTTCTTAGTCTAAAATAGTACTTTTTAATAACATTTTATTAATTGTCATTGTAAAATATGTGTGCAGCAGCTTCCTGTAAATCAACTAATGATTGCCACTTCCTCTTTGTGACAGGAACTTAAACTGCAATAGAGAAAATAGAGGCTTTCAATGATTTAGATTGTGGTCTCATTTGTTTGTACCAATCGTTCCAAAGCACACATTTAACTAAATGTCAAGGACAGATATTTAGGCTGTTAACAGTGCGTGTGTTCAGCGGAGCTGCGGGAGAAGAAGTGCAGTGGGATCTGGTTTGCTTACGTACTGCATTGAAGGCTCCAAAGGTGTGGTGAAGCTGGAAGTCAGATCGCTCACTGAAACACAAAAGGAAATCACGTGTAAACCAGTCGTCCACGACAATTTGACAAAGATGAGGGCCGAAAATATTTTTGTTTATCTGCAAGGACATTTTACTACTTTATATGAACAACAGGCAGCATAAAATAGAAGATGCCAAGAAAATCTGAAAAGTGCATCACACACTTGATGAAAGCCAGCATTGTTGGAGTTTAGGGAGTTTTTAAAAGTAGTCAGTGGGATATTTTTCGATATATGACTCAACATTCACCAGGATGCCCCTACAGACCTTAACGAACTTGTTTCGATTAGCTGAGTCTTTTGTGGTACAACTTCAAAGACATGGCTGCGATGCTATTTACCTTCTTTTCTTACCCAACCTCTAGTTTACACATTTACTTTGGCTGGAAGAAACTCTATGTCTATGTTTTGTATGACAGATTTTCCACTGTTTGCTTAGTATTAATCCAAAATTATAACTCTACAATATGACAAACACTCCACTGAGCAATTAAATGGACAAATAAATGGCAGTTAACATTAACATTGTCTGCAATATGTATTTACAGTCATTATTAGCCTTTAGTTGAGTTTAAAATTCATGTGAATGTAAAAGGCTTTAAAATGACTCAAAGTTAAGGCTTACTTAGAAGCAGGAGTTAGTTTGCTGTGTTTAATCTTGCAGGCAGCGTTGCACCACAGTGTTAGCCCTCATTTCTCTCCATCCCTCTACGTGGTGCTCAGGGGGCTAATCACATGACCGCCAGTCTGTTCCAGTGAGGTCTTTTCTTGCTTTCCATGCAAAAAAACCCCACACCACCGCTGGCTCTACTGTCTAAGCCTGACTAATATCTGGGTAATCCCTGTGAACGTCACCATGGAGTTTCAGTTCTGCTCTCTCCTCTTTTTCCCGTGAGCATATTTTTATCATGGGAATGTTATGCAAACCCCCCCCCCCCCC
>JBBPCS010048240.1:0-19282 GCA_037974645.1 Hollardia meadi
ACACACACACACACACACACACACACACACACACACACACACACACACACACACACACACACACACACAACCCCTCTTTCCCAGTGTCTCTCATGGATGTTACTGGAGGACAATCAGAGGTTGAAATGTGATTGAAGTCAGAATGCACCTTATAAAGTGATTCAGTGTAGAAAATCAGCTCAATTAATCATGACAATGTTTGCATATTCTATCCATACCTTTAATTCAATTATTTTTGTATTTCTAAGTTAAATTGTCAGAAATTAGTTTGTTATAAACATTGATGAATTAAATTAAGTAGAATCTTGTTGAGATATTATTGGGACTGTGGCATTAACCTAGTCGTTAATTACTTTCGATGCCAAATTAGATGCAAACAATTTAGATTTGCTTACTGTGTCAAAGTCAGTGTTTTATCACGTGAAAATCTGAATGCCTTAGAAATGACTTACCTCTTTTGCCAACAAAAGATGTACGTAAGGACTTGTCATCTTTTAAAATAAAGCAAAGGCTCCTGTCACTGTTTGCATTTGAGTGATGTCTCTTTCAAGATTGTTTAATTTGAATAGTTTTTAGAGACCTGTTGAGGTGAAAATCTCCAGTATTTTGCTTCTTAAAACATCTAATTATTCTTTGGAGGGTTGTGGGGGAGTGGAAACACACGACTTTGATAGGGAAAATACAGAGCACCGGAGAAAACCCACACAGGCACGTGGAGAAAATTCAAAAGCAATACAAAAAGGCCCCAATCCAGCCGTTAGGTTCAAACCCAGAACCTTCTTGCTGTGCTGTGAGTGCAGCATTGTGCCCCCACCTTAACAGAGTCAAAAACTTAGCTAATCTGCTTCAACAGGACTGTTTGTGTGTGATTGTATCATATTTGATTGACAGTTGCCTGAAAACATCAGCAAAAACCCAATACCTTTCATCACATTTTAATATAAATGTTCCTAATCTCTGAGTGGTGAATGGAATTACATCATCTTTTTTCCACTTCAAGCCTGTGAGAAAAGTGAGGACTTGCCTCAGGTTGTTTTTATACCTCCAACTAAACTGAAAATATATCACGTAATCCTGTGCACCAGAGGAGTTTTCCAAAGAAAGCCTTCCAGCTGTTCACGTGAAAACTGTCCAGGAATATATTCATGTAACAAACATGTTTGTCAAATGTATCTTGGCTGTATACAGACCTACACGTGTTCTTACAGTGATATAGTGCGATTTTCTCTTTGACTTTGACTGTGATTTGTACACTAAACTAACATCCAGCCAGTCAGCAAAAAACATTGCCGGCCCAACTTCTCTTCGACATACTCTCTCTTGTTATGGCATTTACAGCTTGACTAGACTGATTCATTCCCCTTTCCTCCTTCGGACAAACCATCCTCTCCTCTCCTACCTGACCTTGGGGGGCCTCTAACAGGGAAATGCCAGGGACGTGGGAACATTTTAACTGCTGAGCTGGCTGCTGGAGTAGCTGCATCACTTCAAGAGAGCAGAGAGCATGTTTGGAACGCCTCACCCCTTACTGGCCTTCTGAAAATAAGGTAGAGATAGAAAAGACAAAATTGCAATATCCTCTTGACATCGAGATGTTTGGGGTGTTTTCTACATTCTAGACATTCTGTAAAACTGAAATGTTACGGTGTCTTGATAGGATACAGTCCATTTTGCTTCATACATCAGATGTTTGTGAATAGCACCCTTTCTCTACATTATCTAGTACATTGGTGTGTGATTGTGAGTGCAGATGACAGCAGTGTGTAGATTGTCCTGAATTAGTAGGCTGCACATATTGACAATGCACTCTCTGCACCAAGGTGGAAATCCATTTTAGCCCCACTCAGTACCCTTTCATCTGAGGGTTATTCTGTGTAGGTCACTGCCTTGTCCTTCTGTGTGTATGTAGTTGGTGTATGTGAATGCATGTTACACTACAGTACAGAAATATTTCTCATAATGGGATTACTAGATCCGTTTTTATAGCGTTAGCAATGATTTTAGATGTCGCTCCTTCACACTTCCTTCTTTTAGCTCTCAAGTACTGCAGCACAGCCCCGCAGGCGGTCCTGCGCTCAAAAACACCTCTAGCTCTGCAGTCTGACAAAAATACCACAGTGTAAAAATAGTGTCATGGGAGAGCAGTCATTATTTTTAACCGCAGCATTATTCAATAATTTTCCACACTTTTTTGACATTAACGAGTGGCTTCAACCGGTGTAGTCTAGTGGCTATTCTTAATGAGTGATGAATAATCAACAGCGATATTTGTCAAAGTCCTCACGTTCTTTGGTCTGACTTATGGATTGAGGTCTGTTTTTCTATGATGACAGAGCGTGTAATGGTTTTGTGTCATGGTAATGGTACCAGTCTTTTTGAGACCAGCGTCTCTTGGTGCAGGAATAGTAAAAGGTTTTGTTGTGGTAGTCAAAGGTCTTATCCACCAATCCTCATGAATTTGCACAAAGTCAACTAGCTTTTTAGTGCTCAATGTTAGCATTCAGTTTGAAATGTTAACATAGCTGTGGGTCTTGGGTGTAGAGCTGAGCTAGCCTGACCAGCTCTCTTAGGTCATAGGACTCATGGAAATTGTATTGAAAGCACAGATGAACTTTTTAAATGTTTAAGATAATGTTGATATTTTATTTAAAGGATTATACATTATAATTTTAAAATATCAAAAAGCATCATCATTTACTGTCAAATCCTCCATAACATCTGCCCATAGATGTAGCCATTAGCCAGGCCAGCAGTATAACTCGGGGATGGCTGCGTCGGTCTGTCTGTTGGTCCGTCAGTCTGCCACTTTGTTCCAGACTGAAATATGTTAATTTCTGCTTAATGGTTTGTCACTCAATCACAGTTTTATACAGACATTCATGGTTCCTATACAGTGGGTTCTCCTGACTTATTATCTATTGCTGCCATGAGGTGAAATGTCTTGACAACTATGTAATTGATTGCTATAAAATTTGGTTCAGACATTCATAATCATCCATCATCAGACCAAAGTTTGAATTAGTCCAATTCTATGATTTATGACCAAATACCTGTAAGACGAATGCTATTCCCATCAGCCTCTACTGTTATTATGTTTAGTGCTAATTACTAAATGTTAACATGCTAACACTCTAAACTAACCATGGTAAACGGTATGGTAACCATAATTTGTGCTAACCATTGACATGTTAGCATTGTAGCTGTGAGCATGTTAGTATGCTGATGTTGACATTGACTCAAAGCACTGTTGTGCCTACGTACAATAGTTTTTTTGTTTCGTTTTTTGTTTCTTTTCTAAAGTTTGGGACTCCCTACTTGTCAGGAAATCTAGTGGGTCACTAGTAGCTGTCATGTCTAATGCAATCTATTAACAGATGACATTGTAGTCCTAAGTGCAGAGGAAATAATTCATAGTCTTTCATGCCTGAGTGAAGTCAGAAGTACATCGTGGGTCTCAGTGTAGGATGTTAGTATTAGAGCACACCTAAATGATCTACAGTCACAGCTGTGGGTTCAAAATCTATAACTGATGAGTCATACATGTTGAAAATGAATTCTGCAACATCAGAAAATGGCAATTTTCTTTTTTCACAATTTTATTTTGGTTGAATCTACTCTAACAGTCGTGTCATATTAGAATCTTTCCTGGTGCATCCTCATTTTTGTAGAGAACAATAATGCAATTTCATGTGTAAACCCACCATGTCATCCATTGGTTTGTGGACTACAGTTTTGAAGCCTCGAGGTTGGCATTATGGCCATCGCCTTCTTGGTTTTTTTGGAGCCAGAAGTGACCGTATTTGGAGGAGATGGTGGGGCTGGGGAGGATACGCATTGCTGCGCCTCTATCCTTATTGGATCTGACTGAGAACCAGAGGGCGAATAGCGACTTGTCAATCACCATGGAGCCACGCCCTAAAGCATACTCTGCTTTATTGTCTGTTTTACTCTAAATGGGACCATAATTTACCAAATTATCAAGATCATATTCCTGTAATGAAGAAGGTTTGAAACTAGCGACTGAGACCATAAACTCATTAGGAAGCTGCTTACTCATTTCCCCATAAGCTTACATACAATCAGTCTTCCTTTTGCAACCAGTGGAGATGCCTCCTTCTGGCTGTTAAAAAGCAGGGTAAAGGCACTTCTACATTGGTTTCACTTTTGAGACCCGGAAGCTCCGTCCAGTATTTATAAATTCTATGAATTTGGGGAGGGTTTTTGCTTTTTGAACTCAAGTCTGAAACTTTGGCAGTGGTTGCATTTCCTAGACAACATCGGACCTCCCCTCATGTGGTTTGTGATAAATCAATTCAGTCTGGCATAGTAGAGCAGAAAGCTGAATGAACTGGGTCATCATTGGATTATCATTTGATATTCATAAGCACACTTGTAGTAGAGAATAATTTGATGCTCCGCTCCGGCAGCCAGTCCGACCAGACATCCCAGCTAACTGAGAGGAACGACTCACGGCTCATGTTGAACACTGCTTTTTCTGGAAAGCTGGGACAATTTTGCCACGGTGGTGACTGTTAGCAAACTGACACATTACCCCACTTCCGCTGTAAATGTTTGGTTGCAGGTATAGCTAGAGGGACATTTTGATCAGTGTTTTCAGGAATGAAGGTTGCAGCAATGAAAGTAAGTAAATGCAATGTGGCAATGTTGAAACCTGAAGTTTAACTGAAGTATGTAGAACGTTTGAACTCTCCTTCTTTTGAAACATACTCACTTTGCATGTTTTACACGCAGTACAGGGAGGGATTTTGTGAGTTCTGCAGGTCCCATGCAGCTCTGTGTCCTCGTGGCCTCTCTTGGCTCCCACATGTCCTCCTCCATGAGGCTGAATGTTTGCTTGGATTTCTGCTCTCTTCTCCAGCAATAGGTCTTTTTAATCCGTCTCATGTGTGGATGGCACATATGAAGTCATCACAGCTGATGCAACCTACACTTTTCTTTCCTTTTTCTTTGCATGAGGTATTTGGCTGCAACCTGAGAGCAGGCCTTTATTTTTTTGGTTATATTTTTAGTGCCTCTATTTCTACTTTGCAAGTGTGGTAGACTGTGAGCTACCACTGTGGGGTTATTTATTGTGGAGTGAATTTTTAGATACAGGGTTTGGCGGGTTGAAGTGGCTTCCCTTTTTTTGCTGCACTTGCATGGCATCAGTTATTGACATGAATTAAATGTGCTTTGAGGTGTAGTGCCTACATGTGCTTTGATTCTCTATTCATTTTCTACTTGCAAGAACAGCACATTTCCTCAGTTGAGCACTTTCAATGAAGTCCCACTGCGCAAGAGGACAGCACAGAGAGGAGTGCGCATGTGGAAGGAAAGGAAACTGCTCCCCCCCCCCCTTTTTTTGTTACCTCCTGCCCTCTGCTTCTTTTTGCTCTCTCTCCATCCGTGCTCTTTGTCCAGGGAACGTACCAACCAGAGAGGGAGAAGAGGAGAGAAGGGGGAGGGGTGAGCCGGCATGTCAGACAGGAGAGAGGAGGGAAAAGAGAGAGAATAGCATGTGGTGGAGGGACAGAGAAAGCAGACTGAGGTCGGCAGAAGACTGAAAGAAAATAGTTTTTTTTTTTCATCTGGTTGCTCCCTCTCATTATTAACTGCTGTTCATCAAATTGGGTGTTAAGGTTCTGTTGGGTGCCAGTCGTCAGAGAAAGGAAGCCAACAAAAGAAAGACGGTGAGAAAAAAAGGATAGGGCATCACAATGGTAGGATGGGAGAGAGGGGAAAATGGAGGAGATTAATTTGAAAGCTGTCCTGTTGAAGAATCCACCAAATCACCACCTCCTCTCATCCTCCAATAGCACCACCTCTGTTGCTGATATAGTTGCCTCCCTCCCTCTGTCTCTGAATCCTACACTGAGGAGCTTACACTGTATGTGAAAGAAAGTGGAGAGTTGACATTTACGTCCTGCCGAGGTGAATTGTGTTCCGGACCGGTGAAACAGGACTCAGACAGGATGTCCACCCTCAGATTGGAGAAACACACTTGCACAGAGAAATAGAGACTGGGGACAGGTGTTAGAGTTTCAAGGAGGGGCGAACTCTGAGCATGAAGCTGCACGGCATGAAGGGAAGGAAAGTGTAAGAACTAAAACAAGGAAGGAGAGAAAACCAGACTTAAACTGCTGTGAGTACAAAGTGTCTTTGTGTCTTTTCAACTGTGCCATTTTCTTCTCCTCTGTCGTTTTTCTGCAGCTGCTCTGCAGTTATCAGAGCAGCGCTTCCCCCTTGCCCTTGTGTGCCTGGAGGACTCATCAAAATTGCTTGTGTCCAAAATATGGCTGTTGGATTCAGCTTTTTTTTCCTCTGCAGAAACCTTTGTTAGAGGGACAATGCAACTTCACCTCTGTCTCTAACTTACTGTTTGGAAAATGACCACCATGGCTGGGATTTCTCTTGCTTTTGGGAATTTAATGACCCTACTCTTAGATGTAAACAAGAAGGCACACACCACCCATTGATGTGTATTTTTGTCCAATATGACCATATGCAGCTTGAGGACAGAGAGAAAGCTTGAACTTATAATTCCAGTCATTTTTCCAGTTGTCACAGTGATCTTTCTTGAGGTAGTTGTTATTGTCTTCATGCCTATCTTTCCATTGTTCCTATAATGTAGAGTTTGAGTGTGAATCCACAGCATCCAGATTAGCTAATTCTTTCATTTTTGGTATTCTATTTTGTGAAAGACAACCTCTTCTCACTATTATTCTGGTGCTTATGTTTATGAGATTGTCCAGGGCTGACAAGATTGCAGCTGTTATGCTTTGCTGGGGCTACAAGGGCGATGTGTGCTAGAGCAGTGCATGTTGCATTGAAATCTAATTATAATGCAGTGTGTTGCGGGAAACAGGGTAGGATGGTGGTGAACCTGTCTAGCAAGCAGCTCAGTTAGGGTGCACGATTTCTGACACTGGATCTGGTCATAAGTTGGCTAAACGGCTGGCTAAAAGTGGAAGCACTTGCTGAAATGGTGAAATTGTCATGTTGAGCAGGCACTAGTCTTTGTACCTAGTGTCTAACACTATAAGACAAGTACTAACTTTAGAATAGTTTTAGAAATGTTTGTTGCACAGTTCTGTTATTATGCAGCCAATTACAGTTTTTGTCCTCGCTAGATTGCTTATTTAGTAAATGCCATCTTTAATTGCTAACAGATCTGTCAGCAGATGTACAGTAGACAGTTTATGACTTTAGACTTGTGACTAAATATGTCTGTCTATATATTATGTATAATTTATGTATTCTCACAACATGACAAGTGTCTTCCTGCAAAACCCCTCAGAAGAGTGGAGCTGTACATGTTGGTACTCATTCATATGGATACTGTGTGAATTTTATTGAGCTGTAGACTACTGTGGTAAGCAATTAATCAGTTTAAATCCCTGGCATGGACTTTGTTTATCTGGATAAAAAAATTTAAGTCATGCCACCCTCTGGTGGTTATGTTGAAGGATTATTATAGAGTCCTGTATGTGGAATTGCAGAGGGAACTGACTATACAGTAGCTGTAAGAGAGTTGTCTCTCTGAAATACTGCTCCCAACGCTCATCGCTGCTGAGCTTTAACCACAAACTCAGCAGCCTATTACAGTTTTTCTGATGTTTTGACATTTTTAAATAAAAAAACAAAATTTTAATACATTTTCACGAATGTTGCCAGAAAATCACAATAAGAAATGTTTCATCCCAGAGATCACTTGAGAGTTCACATGAAAGTGTTCTGTCTGGCCTAACAGTGGAGCAGAGTAAAGCTTTTAAGGTGCATTTGGCTGACATACAGCAGTCTTTTATAATAAATACAGAAAAGTACAGCAGTGAAGGAGAGCAGCAATAAATACAAGAGAGGAAGAAGCAAGTAACCAGCCAGCTTAAATTTTGTTTACAAAGAAAATAGCTGATGAGATAAATGACCTCATATCTTTAATTTTTTTATTGTTGAGAAATAACATAACAATCACTAAGACAAAGGACTGGAGTGGGCAAGTACTGCAGAGCTAGATGGGATGAAGTATGACCTCATATCTATTAGTAAATGGACTGTATTTGTATAGCGCTTTTGTAGTCTGCCAAACACTCAAAGCACTTTACAGCATGGGCCAGAATTCACCCATTCACACACACATTCATACACTGGTTGCAAAGGATACTATGCAAGGTTCCACCTGCTCATCAGAAACGATAACCATTCACATGAAGACACCTGTGGACACTTTGACATGTAGACTGCTCATATGTAAAGTGAGTGTTGGCACCAAAGGTAAGCTTGTCGTCCAGGATGAGTAGAAGTATTTGTACTGCTGAACTGCAGTCACAGGTGATGCTTAATGATTGTGGGAGCAAGAGACTCTTCGTCTTTGTTAATCAAAGGACGATTATTGACTTAAGAATGTATCTATACTTATGATATTCGTTTATGTACAAGATAAAAGCAGAAAGGGTGCAGCCCTGAAAAAAACCTGTGGAAGATGTAAAGTATTTACTAGACAAGTATTCATTGGAAAACTCTGGTCTCTGAGGCCTTATTCAGACTGCCAGCCTAAATACATTTTTGGCATATCCAGATTGTATCCAATTTGATTTTAGAAAGTCAGCTAATAACCATACCAAGTGCGATTTTTGCAAATTGGATCCAAACCACATTTTGAAGGTGGTTTGAAATCAAATTCAAATCGTTTTTCTACAGATGCATCTCATTGCGGACACTCCGGACGCTCAAATCGGATTTTAAAGTGTCTTCTTTGTCACTGTCAATGCAACACACAACAACAACGTCGAATCCAGTTTAATTGTTGCTAGGCAACAATACTGGTTATGCACTCAGTCTCAGATGCTGCACTAACTTGCCTCCTGGCTGTTTCTTGTTCAAATTGTGGTAATTTACAGTCTTTACAGTTTGTAAAGTCTGGGGTAGCCAGCACTAGTTTCTCCTCTATGATTATTGTTTCCAAGCAACTGTATCCTTTGTCATCACTACCACAGAAGGAACATGTCTCAATTTATCCAATTGGACAATAAGTAAAAAAAAAAAAGCAAAAATAATGTTGGGTGCTTTTCTGCTTTGAGTTGAAGTTTTTCAACTGGAGGCATTCAGAGTGCTCTTCCAAAAACACAAGGTGCTCAGAGAGTCTAAAATGTGAGGGGTCCTGGGTGCATTAGCAACGTACCAAATGCTCACTTGCAAAAACTGTGCTCTATCTGATCGACCCCTTAGGATTCATCCTCTGGTCACCACTAGTGTCTGTACTAAATTTCATGGCAATTCAATCCAATCGTCGATGAGACATTTCAGTCTGTAGCGGACTGGTCATTCGACACACTCACTAGCTATGCGGCTAGCATGGATAGTCAGTTTACCAACAAACAATATTAGAATCCATTTTAACATTTGACATATGATATGGGCCTGAAAACATTTAAAGGTAAGAGAACTGAAGAGGGTACAATCCATCATTGTAAAAAATATTCCAGAAAATGAACATGTCACAGTTGTGTACTGCTGCTCTTATTCGGTTTTAAAGCAAAACTTTCTACATTATATTTTCAAACAGAAAGTTTGTTTTTCTACATGATGTGGTTTCTTGCAACAGCAGTGATCCCAGTCAATCAAAACAATATGTTTCCTCAGTCACAGTTGCTCACTGGGCAGCTGTCCTTTTTTCCTTAGGTCCAAACCCTGAAACTACCTCTGGTAAAATGGGAGAAAGCTTTGTTAAAGTCAGCTTGACGGTCTGCTTCTGTGAGCTCACTTTTAAAATTTGTTTTTGTTGCTTTTGCTGGCTGCTCTGTCAAGAGAATAGCTTTTGCTTGTACATGGAGTTCAAACCATTTCTGGGTTGCTCCGTGCTGATACTGAACAACAGAGAGGCAATTAGGTCATTTGCTGTCATACTAGTTTGTGTCTCTGAGACATAGCCACAGAAAAGGACTTTGTTGTCCTGTGTAGACTCGATTTACCACTGCCCCTCCATTAACAACTGTCTCTAAATCAAGCTCTCTTTAATGGGAACAAAAGCACTTCCATGTGTTTTTCTCCCCACACTGGCACCATGACATTGCTTAGACAATATCTGTTTAGTGGACATTCAGAGCACAGAAATGCCTCCAGTTTTTATGCTTGCTCTTGTGAAAGCAGGAAAAGTTTCTTTTGTTTGAACAAACAGATGCAGATTTAACCCAAAAAGCTGAAGAAAATATATTGTCAGTGCAGTTGTGAGAGAGATGACTGAGATGTACCAAATCCTGGAGCACAGAGAACCAGAGAGAAACACGTTCAGAGGTGGATGCTGAGAAAACCAGTCCTAAACAGTAGGTACTGCCAGGCCAAGTTTCATTGGCTTGGAGCAGTATAATCGTTTCCAATGGAGACTCCCTCCAGCCTGGAACTAACTGCATATGTTCAAAGAGCTCACACCACTCGGCTAGGTGATGTGCTGCATCATATCTTGATATAAACTTGTGTTTTTATAAGCTCAATAGATAGAACTCTGCTACAGGACACTGATGGGTGCTCTGTGGACAAAACAAACACCATATAAGAGATAATGCTCACAACTATTCATACACATTGTTTTATTATACATATGGATACGAGAGAGGCATGTAACTGCCTATTAAATCTTTTTTTACAACAGGAACTTAATGACTTGTAACCTGGAGCTTACCACAACTTGAACTTTTAAGAACCTGCAAAGCTTTGGTTCTTGGATCTGCCTTGCTTTTCCACTGTTTTAAATACCAGACACATTTTGAACAGATGTCATTGAAATAGCCACACAACTTCTTATATCAGGACAGACATCACCATTTCCGGGCGGATTTTTTAAATAACCTGCACACAGTGCTGGTACAGAAAAAGTCACTGAACACATTTGTAATTATGTTATCTCTTCAGCCTTGGGTTGAAAGGTTGGTACTTTTGATATATATTGTGCCGTTTTTGAACACATTGTATCAATACTTTTGATATCCGTTACGTTAAATAGGTGTGAGGATTGGCATTACTTACTGTCTCGTAGCAAACTCCCCAAAACTCTGCACACAATCTACAGCTTACGTGAACAATTGCAGAACAAGTCAGCAAAACACACTTGATCAATATTCTGAATCACAGTGTCACTTGTACATTGAAATACTCTTTCTTGCACTCCTTATCTATACACATGACCTGTTTGATAAATTATGGTGTTTGATGTGTTGGAAATGAGCACCACCACCCCCTAACCCCCACCAACCCCCCCACTACAACACCTGGAACTTGGATGTAGTAGCATCTCCTGAGCAGTGTCCAAACTTCTCAGGAATTCACCACCAAAAGAAAAGCAGACAATGGGGGCAGCTTACGTTATATGTCCTAGATCCTACAAATCTAGAATTTATAACATGGCCTTTGAAAATACCAAGTTAGCTAAGCAGGGTAGCAGTAATTTAGGTTGGAATAAAGTGAAGAGCCAAATAGTAGCTTCATTCAGACCTCTACAATTTCATGAATCAGATAAAAACCTCATCCTTGTCCACTCCAGAATTGTATGATCAGCAGTTCAGGGGTTAATTAAAGTAATGTAGAGATAACCAGAAATGTATTAAAGAAGTTTTCATAGTGGGAAATCACCACAAAATTGACACAAATGTATCTTTTGAGCAGATAAGATTGTTATGCTGCTTACTGTACACCTGCAAGATTTGAAAGAATGGGATTAAGTGAGGACAGTAGGGGTTGGTGGTATAAGAGATCACACGGGCCTCTGCATGCTTTGGAGAAATGCTATTTATAGAAAAATAGTGTGGGGATTTCAATCTTGAAGTGCCCTAGGTTCAGTTTATTGTCTGATTTCTCTCATTTATCTGGGTTTAATAAAATACAGGCAAATAAATGATGTATGGGGCAGTGATCTGACTGGAGAGTAGAACAGTCCACATGCTGTATCATTATCAGAATAATTGCTTCATGCAGAGTAGTATGTTAAATCTTCATTCACAGCATTATGGTGTGGTTGGTTATTTTAATGTAACATTATGTGGCTGTGATGTATGAGGGTTTGTGTATAATAATTCAACCTCCAATTCCAAAAAAGTTGGGACATTATGTAAAATGTCAATAACAACAGCATGCAATGATTTGCAAACCCTTTTAACCTAAATGTAATTGAATACACTACAAAGACAAGATATTTAATGTTCAACCTGATAAACTTTGTTTTTTATAAATATAAGCTCATTCTGAATTTAATGCTTGTGTCAAAAAAAATTGGGACAGGAGCATGTTTACCATTGTGTTACATCACCTTTTCTTTTAACAACACTCAGTAAGCGTTTGGAAGAGAGGACACTAATTGTTGAAGTTTTAAAAGTGAAATTCTTGCTTGATATATGACTTCAGTTACTCTACAGTCTGAGGTCTCTGTAGTCCTATTTTGCACGCAGAATGTGGTGTTTCTGGATGTTGTTGATATGTCTTGCTCTTCGCATGGTAGAGTCTTAACTTGCATTTGTAGATGCAGCGACGAACTGTGTTTACTGTCAATGGTTTTCCAAAGTGTTCCCGAGCCCATGTAGTAATATCCGTCATAGAATCATGTCAGTTTTTAATACAGTGCCGCCTGAGGGATTGAAGGTCACGAGCATTCAATGTTAGTTTTTGTCCTTGCCCCTTACGTGTAGAGATTTTTCCAGATTCTCTGAATCTTTTGATGATATTATGTGCTGTAGATGGTGAAATCCCCAAATTCCTTGCAATTGCATGTTGAGAAATGTTCTTCTTAAACTGTTGGACTATTTGTCCACACAGTTTTTCACAAAGTGGTGAACCTCTCCCCATCCTTGCTTGTGAAGGACTGAGCCTTTTGCCCCTTTCATACTCAATCATGATACTATCACCTGTTACTAATTAACCTCTTTACCTGTGGAATGTTCCAATCAGGTGTTTGTTGATGAGATACAGCATTAAATATATTGTCTTTGTCCTGTTTTTATTTGAATTGAATGTCAAAAGCGATTAGGAAATCCATCCCAACTTTTTTTGGAAATAGGGTAGTAGTAGTAGTAATAATAATAAACAAGAAAAAATTAAACTGTTAAGATTGTGAGTTTGATTTTGATTTTCCTTGAACGTTTGAGTTTAACTTTTCTTTCTAAAGATAGGATATCTGAGATCTGAGATGTGAACAGAGTGAACACCTTCATCAGCAGCTTCTTCCACAACACATCTGTCCATATGATTCTGGTTTGTAGTAAGCATGTGCGAGCTGTGACGGCGCTCCCAGCTTTATGCTTGTTTCCTCATTCATATGTCATCAAATTGTGGGTGCTCATCACTGTTCCATTTGGAACTCATTAGTATAATAATTTTATACAATATCTATTTGTTTTCCCCGCCTTCTGTCAGTGGACCGCACTTGAATGTGTCCCCTTTTACTTTCAGTTATTTTGTCTTGGCCCCATTTTTTAATTGTAGTTTAGCTCCACTAGTATTAAAAGCTGCCTTTCATCCTTACTTTGTCTGAATGGGCTTTAAAGGATGTCAGGAAGGAAAATTTTAGGTCTCAGAGATGTTGTCTTTGAGTAATAATACCTTGATCACCTGATGTAAAGGCAGTGTTGGGAGAGAAAAACCCAATATTCCTCATATTGCTTTAAAGTGTCCTTAGTAGTTCTAGAAGCTTCAAAGTTAATTAAAGACTTTTTCCACACTATTTGACAACAGCTCATATTTATTTCAGATCTTGTACCAGAACTTCATTAAAGCTATATCATATTACACTGAATCAGACTGACTCAGTCATGCTGCAGAATTTTGCGCACATTTTCCTGCCTGAAATGTTTGGATCATCATGAACAGAATCTAAATTAAAGTTCTGTGGGTTATGTGCATGCTGTAGAGTTGTGGAGTTGAAGATGTTGAAGAAGTCAGTTCTCTCAATCACCACTATCTGATTGCATCTTTTGTCTCTGATGAAAACTGTTTGTCTAATGTTCCAACCCCTCTTTTTCTCTTTCTTTGTGTCTTTCAGTTGTCCCTCGGGGATGAACAGTGTGAAGTGTCGCGGAACGGCTATGAGTCCAAGGAGCTGGTGTACTTAATTCATATTTACTGCCAGGTAAGACAGAGGACTCCACTGGGTTTGATGCTGCAGGCATACAGAAATACAGATACATACCTAACCTCATGCAGCATGCATACATTTTGATTTATTGTAATTATATGCAAACTCTCTCACAGCATTTCAACTGCTAACACACGCACACTTGTAAAAATGTATCCATGCTTTAAGCTTTTCTCTAAAAAACCAGCCAGAGATGATTTTTAACCCACAAGTGGTTTAGTAGAGCCTGTTCAAATATTCAGCACATTCTCCCTGTGAGCAGAGAACTGGCTCAAATTCAGATGGTTCTGAAACACCTAACTTATTGTTTAAAAAATCTAAGTAATGTGGGAATTTGGAACTGAAATGAAAAGAGCTGTGGATGAATGCCAGGATGGGTGAGCGAGAATGTCAGATAGAAAGGCCTTCAGAAAGTTAGTTCTTCAAACCTTGAGTGTTTACTGCACATGTTTCTGCATATTTTATATTTCCTCGGCTGAATATTTTGGATTTAATTGTTCATGTTGATCTGTTGGAGGATAGGTTGCACATGTTTTCTGTTCAGATGTTTCTGTGGCATTACTGGAACCTTCAGTCATTCATCGCAGCAGTTAATGGTGGCAGCATCCACCAAGTATCATTTTCTGTTATCGATGGCAGAGGCCTTATGGAGGGTTCCATTCGTCTGGTACTGCTGTGTGTCCATGGCCGTCGTCTTCTTACAGATAGTTGAGCACTCCTTGCTTAGTTGCAGAAGGTCTTGTCAAAGTTGAAAAAATGTTGGCTTAGTCATCTTTAAAATTCCCTTTTAAGGAGAGATGTCAGAGTAAAGTAACTGCAAAATTATTAATGATTACATCATACACAAAGTTTTGCAAGAAATGTGATTAACCCAATAGCCTTAAAGGAGAACACAGACATGCAAACCAGCTGCTCAGAAGATTTGCCCCAGCCTCCTCCAGGGACATTTTTTATTCTCGTTTCATACGTTTCCCTCTACAGATCACATTCCACAACCTTGGCAGTGCCACACAAGTATGCGGCTGTGGAAATCCCAGCTTCTTAGAGCCACCGGAAAACTGCTAAATCTACACTAGTTCTTTTTGAAAATGGGGAAAAAATGGCAAAGAGTTGGCCTTGGGATCTGCACCCAGAGCTCTCAACCGAGAAAGTAGCACAGCACAGTGAGATCGGTTCAGTTCCATAGACCCAGACAGAGGGGGGTAACTAGAAGCACCATCTGAAAGTGGGGCAGGAAAGCATAAAGAGTTCCCTGAGGCCACAGAGCCCTCCCTGCATGTCTCTGCCAGCCAGCACTTCTAAAACAGCACTAGAATCAGTGGGTGCACTGCAGTCCCAGTCGCACAAGCTCTGGCCTCGGTAAAGACAGATCTTTCTGGGCCAAATCAAAGTGAAATACTTTTTCCACCACTAGTTTCTCTCTAGGGTTTTGAGGTTCAGAGCTCTGTTTTACTGGATGAAAATAAACAAATCCATGAAAGAACCCTTTAAAAAACAAAGAAATTGAATCATTTAAAAAAAACAAAATTACATTTAATATGGAGGATTGAGGGAAAAAGTCTTGCAATGGTCGCAATTAATCACAGCTTTTTACTAGAAAGAGCAGAGTAAGCTTTTGATGTTTTTTGTTCATGAAGACGTTTTCAATATCAAAGTATACAAGTCCATGGGAGACTTAATTCCCATTTTGATTTTTTTTTTTGTTTGTTTTGTAACCATACCGTTGTATCAGAGGAATGAAAAGAGAAGAGTTTCTGTGGGGACGACAACAAAGGGGAAACACAGGTGTCACAGTAGTTTGGTTGAGAAAGGTTTTAGTGGTATTTATGTCTACACACTTCCTATAAAGTTATCCACAAAGTTCAACTACTGGCAACAAAATGTTAATGACCTTGAGTTTTTGGATCAGACAACCTAACAAACCTGCGTTGGCTTGCTAAGGGGGTACACCAGATAATGATGTGACGGCAGATTAAAATAATAATAATAATAATAATATAAACTTTATTTGTATGGCACTTTTCTTAACAGCGGTATGAAGTGCTCTCAAAGGAAAAGAAAAAAAGCAAATGCAACTAAAACAAGAAATGTTAACAGTGTATGAGAACATAAAATGGGAAAAGCAGAGCAGCTCAACCTGAAGAAACTACAGCATGAAGTGTATAACAAAAGTACAGATGGGCAAAAATAAAAACATGCATAACTTAATCTTAATCAGCATGAGACAAAAATGACAGAAAATCCTTAAGTTGAAAAAATAACATGTGCCCTAAGGCTCTCAAAGATTGAAGTCTCCCACCAGGACTTGAATGCACCAACGTGGAATAGTCTTCAAAAAAGTCCCATTCAGGCGATCATTACATTATAGTACAATGGAAACTATGTACCACCTGTAAGTGAGGGAAATTCATTCATCAAACTTAAACATGAATCTGTTCTTTAGAAACACTTGGTAACCAAGTAAAGTACACACAATTTGTAGTCTGGGTCACTGCCAATTGTCAGGCGCCTCCTTGGGTTATACAGTGATTGTGTATTACTTCTTTTTGTTCATTTAATTCAAGGGTTTTTGTTTAATCAGTTACTCCTTTTTCATCTGACCCAAATGTTGCATTTTCAATAGACGTCTAGTCTGTGGCAATTTAAACATTCTATGATTTAATTTTCTAGGCACCTGTCTACAGGGTGTGCATTAGACAGCATTTATTTTCCCCATGTTAATTAGTGAAGCTGCGTGAACTTCAACATAGCTGCAGCTGAATGGAAACATTGCTCACATGTAGTTCTTTAATTAGTTAACATGTTGTCTGTTTCTTTGCTGGTTACACTCATGTACCGTATTTTTGTTGTCGTTCTGAAGGGCCGAAGTTGGATTGTGAAGCGCAGCTATGAGGATTTCCGCGTCCTGGACAAGCACCTGCACCTCTGTATATACGACCGACGCTTCTCCCAGCTGCCTGAGCTGCCTCGATTGGACAGTCTGACTGACCAGTCAGAGGTAAGCACTGAAAACATCTACACACTCACTTTGTGGATTATTTTGCTTACAGCCCTGAATACTTCAGTTTGTAGTTAAAATATTTTCTCAGGAGCTTTATCTGATTTAAATCCCATTTTCTTCACCTTTTAACTTAAAATGAATCCTGGCCACAGGTATAAGAGCTTAGTAAAGACATTTTTTCATGTATAATAATCAAATTTAATATTTATCTTTTTGTTTTTGGGAACCTTGCTTTTCTTAAATCTCCCACAGCTTTGTGCACACTCTCACTGAGCCATCCATTCTTAGTCGGCCCCTAAATGAATGATGGCATTTGCTGCCACTTTTAAATACAAAATAGCAAGATATCAGTCGTCTAGGTGAAACCTATTCCAGTTACTCTGCTTTGACATCCAACATAATCTACATGCCTTTTGTCTTGGGAATGCACAGGTTGATATTTTGCCATGTATTCCCACTTCAACCCTCCTGTGGAATGTATCCTTAGCCAGACAAAACCTTCTTGCTCAGATTGAGGCTTTAAAAGGAATGTAGAGATTAGGTATCAAACCAAACTGGGAAGACCAGTTTATCACTGAGGGGTATTGTGTGTGGAGATGCTTTCAGAATAATGGCTTCACAAAGCGTCCTGCAGTACACCATTATATATTCACCAGTAGCTGTGTTGAGTCATAGGATCCCCGTAGTGAACAGAGATGTAACTGCAGGTCTAGACAAGAAGATCTCAGCTACAAGAACTAAAACTTGCATCCTGTCACTTCTTCCCTTTAAAGTTTAGTGTTATCATTAGCTCAAATGTGCAGATATTGGGCAATTAACAAAACTAAATTTCCCCTGTGACATGTCATAGCTGCAAATGTCATTGTGTCTAGTATTACTATCATGTAACACGCTAAAATCATAATTAACTGCCTTTGTCACGAAAGAAACACTTAACAAAAGGAGCTGATGACTTTAAATGGTAATTTACACGCATTGTAACTGCTAAATTTAACATTCTATATGTTTTAGGAGTGGATTATCACAGTAGTAAATGGTACTGTCTGAAGAGAATGTAATGACTCAAACTGGCCTGTGTGTTTTCTTCCATCTTAGTCTGTTTCCCAGATGTTGTTAGCTTACCTCTCCCGGCTCTCAGCCATCGCTGACAACAAGATCAACTGTGGGCCCGCCCTCACATGGATGGAGGTAAGGCTGCACTGTTTATAAGGAATATACTGACTCAAATAAAGTAATAATGGAAATAAAATATTATATTATACATAGACAATATATTTAATGTTTTACCTCATCAACTTTAGCATATTTAGCATATATTTTTGTAAATATATGCTAATTCTGAATTTGATGGCAGCAACACATTTCAAACAAGTTGGGACAGGGGCAACAAAAGGCTGGTAAAGTTGTGGAATGCTCCAAAACACCTGTTTGGAACATTCCACAGGTACACAGGCTCATTGTAAAAGGTGATAGTATCATGGTTGGGTATGAAAGGCTCAGTCATTCACAAGCAAGGATGGGCCGAGGTCCATCACTTTTTCAAACACTTGATTGTATAAAGGAGATTACTATATGGACTCAGGAATACTTTGTAAAACTGTTGTTGGTAAACACAGTTTGTTTGCAAATGATTGCTTTTTGTTTTTCTTATTTATTTACATTTTACACAGTGTCCCAACATTTTTGGGGAATTGGAGTTATACAAAACTGCAGGGTAACATCCTTTTAATGCAATATAATAGCCATGCAGAGGTTTTTATCTGAATTGCTACAGCTTTAGTCTCAAACACTGCACAGTTATTAAATGCAGCAAAGATAAATACCTCAGAAATCACACTTACATATTGCCAGCAGCAAAACTGCATTAACAAATAAGGAAAAGTAGACAAAGAATGATAGAAAGACTCCTTGAAAACTAATGCAAATAACTGGGGCCTGACAATCTTCTGCTTTGCTATAAAAGATTATAGCTATAGTATATAGTACAGTATAGTACTATATAGCTATAGTAATTCATTCGTCTCTACAGTAAAAAATACTTGAATAACCTGGTAGAAAAGGAGTTGCGAAATTTACATCACCAGTTCACCAAAGTTTTTGTGTGTGTGTGTGTGTGTGTGTGTGTGTGTGTGTGTGTGTGTGTGTGTGTGTGTGTGTGTGTGTGTGTG
>JBBPCS010048251.1:0-19281 GCA_037974645.1 Hollardia meadi
TATTAGTTAATCACGTTATGTCCATGGCCATGTTGTCACGTTAGCTAAAGTTATCAAACAACAAATTGCAATTAGATGAGTAGGCTAACTTACCTGTCCAGCAGATAAAAGGCAACTTCAGCGTCACTCTGAAAACCTTTGTCCCTCATCAGCCATTTCCATCTGGAAATGGCCACACCAATGTTAATCCTTGTTTTCTGCATTCACCTGTCCCACTTTTGTTTGGCTTCTTCGTGTTTTCGGTTCTTTGAGGACGAGGGTTCACACTCCGCTGCTTTTTCTTGTGCTAAATAATAAGTATGATCCTCCAGTTGTCGAAACGTTGGTTCTCAAATTTCTCACGTCAAAAGATAAGATGCCAGCAAACACTCACTCCTGCTTCTTCTTCTCTTTTTTTTTAACGGCGGTTGGCAACCAGCGTAATAGGTGCATTACCGCCACCCTCTCACTCGCTCCTTTCTTCCTCTTCGTCTTCCTCTACTTCCGTAAACAAGCTGCGGCTTCAACGTAAAAACGCAAAAGGCCCTATTTGGTTCGGTTTGTTCATTCTGGGCTACTGTAGAAACATGGCGGCGCAACATGGCGGCCTCCATGGAAGAGGACCCGCTCCCTATGTAGATAGAAATGGAATATTTGGAAATGGAAATGGAATAGCGCACAAAAACACAACGATTATTAGTTTCGGGTGAGTATACACTAATTAAAATATAATTATGTATATTATATCCCATTTATACCAATAGATCCCTGTAAATCTTACACACTGCACCTTTAAGTTTGAAAATGTCCTAATTTTCTGTAATAAACGGCCCAATATTTGACACTTTGCTTACTTTATCTAAGTCAGTATGGCCCACCCCGATGTCAAGTTTATTAAACCTTTTCCAAATTTATGCCAAAAATGCATTTTTTGAGAAGCCTATATAGAAGCTTTTTTACTTTTTACCATATTGTCCCAAATATAAACTGTTCTGAAAATTAATTTTGCAGAGCTCCACCCTCAGGATTTCCTGCTTGCCTGGGGAAAGTAAAATGCCACGAAGTGGTAAAAAAATAATTGAACACATTGTTTTTTCCAGTACCTAAGGGGTGAGCCACCTCAATTTCTTCTCATCTCTGTTGAGAGTTGTATATGCACAGTGCCGATCGGGCACTCATGAATAAATGGCGATGGTTAAAAACATTTATGAAGTGAAGTGAAAGCGAAAATTTGGAAATGGGAGTTTAGCTGGCTGGTGTTACAAGATGTGTAACTATGTACTGCACAGTTTGTCGCAAGTTTGGGACAGAGGCAGATAAGACTGAACACGTCAATTAACAAATCTTTGTTGTTATTTGATAACAGCTAATAAATAAAATAATTTGTAAAGAGCAATTAAAAATAGAGGCATTTTCCTCCTTGGTCGCTATTCCCAGGTAACAGTGTACTAAAATTGAATATCTGTGGAAACTTTACTGCATAAGCAAAAAAAAACCCTGCTGATGGAGAAGGCAAAGAAGGCTAAAAGGGCGAGTGGTAGAAACCAAGGTAAAACAAGAGCCAATGGACAGGCATTCACTCAATGGAAAGCGCTCCTGTGTGTGTCAAAATCTATACCTCCGTCATATCCCCTTACCACCAGGATTTGAAAGGGTACACAACTAACATTCTTTTTATTAAATCAGTAAGTAATAAGACCTGCTTACTTCTCAATACATCTGGGTGTTTACTCTGCCTTTATCATAGCACTGAGGAGAGAGTTTCTATGTCCAGTTGAAATTCCTATGGTTGCTTTTGCTTTGGACAGTAGCCAGGCAGCAAGCATTAGCCATGTTGCTAACGCTGTCTTCGAAATTGAAAAAAAAATTGAATTCAAATTGAGACAGTTTTATTGCCAAGTATGTTTTCACATACAATAAATTTGCTGTGGTGTATTGGTGCATATAAGGATTAAGACGGCATAAATACAAAATAATATAAATATAAATAATCAAGATAAAAAAGAAGTAAATGTGTAAAATTATAGGCTAAACAGTAGAAACAATATGTACAATATCTTATTTACATGGATGTGCAAAATATAAGACATTGAATATTGCAATGTGCAAGATAAAGTCTGGTAGCTGTACTATACATTAATGTAACGTGTAAAGAGAGGATGGGGGTATGATAGTTCAGTGTCAATGGGGTTCTCTGGCCTTGTTGATGAGGCCAGCTGCAGAGGAGAAGAAACTGTTCTTACGGCATGAGGTTTTTGTTCTGATGGACCGCAGCCTCCTGCCAGAGGGGAGTGTCTCAAAGAGTTTGTGTCCAGGGTGGGAGGGGTCGGCCACAATCTTACCTGCATGCCTTAGGGTCCTGGAGGTGTACAGGTCCTGTAGGAATGGCAGATTTCAGCCGATAACCTTCTTGGCAGAGCGAATGATACACTGCAGTCTGCCCTTGTCCCTGGCAGTGGCAGCAGCATACCAGATGGTGATGGAGAAGGTGAGGATGGATTCGATGATGGCAGTATAGAAGTGCACCATCATCTACTTTGGCAGGTTGAATTTCTTCAACTGCCGCAGGAAGTACATCCTCTGCTGGGCTTTTTTGGTGAGGAAGCTGATGTTCAGCTCCCATTTGAGGTCCTGGGTGATGATGGTGCCCAGGAAGCGGAAGGACTCCACAGTGTCAACTGGGTAATCACACAGGGTGGTGATTCTGAAGTCCACAATCATCTCCACTGTCCTTAGAGCGTTGAGCTCCAGGTTGTTCTCACAGCACCAGGTCACTAGACGGTCAATCTCCCAACTGTAGGCAGACTAGTCTCTACCAGAGATGAGTCCAATGAGGGTGGTGTCATCCGCGAACTTCAGGAGCTTGATGGACTGGTGACTGGAGGTGCAGTTCTTGGCGTACAGGAGGAAGAGAAGAGGAGAAAGAATGCAGCCTTGGGGGAAACCGGTGCTGATGAGACATGTTTCCCCAGCTTCACATGCTGCCTCCTGTCAGACAGGAAGTCGTTTTTGTTTGTTTTTTGGTTTTTTAATTTAACCTTTATTTAACCAGGTAAGTCATTAAGAACAAATTCTTATTTACAATGGCGACCTGGCAAAAGGCAAAGCCTCTTGAGGGAGGTGGGGTAGGGGCTAAAAAGAAATGTCAAAAGTTAAAAAGATAATAACACATCCAAAACCTTTCCAACACACCCACTACATACATACAATCCCAAAAAGCATTAGGTGTGACGACAAGCATTACATAAATGACATACAGTCTAGCACGCACACAATGGGCAAGTAGATAGCAGACAACAGCATCTGTCGATACAACAAACGGAGCAGGAGCAGCACACACAAAGCAGCAAGACAAGCAGGCAAGCAAAAACAGCCGCAGCAAGAGAGGAAAAATTATTGACAGGACAACAGTAATAAAACGACAAGCAAGGATTAGGGAGTATTAGCAGGTTGGGAAACAGCTGCATGTATCAGTCGGTGATCCACCTGCAGGTGGAGGTGAGCACGCTCAGCAGGGAGAGCTTGTCCTACCTTCTTAGTACCACTTGGAAACTCGAGGGGGGGAAAGTTGTCTATTTACTGTAAAGAACATACGTGTGTATCCCAAACCGTTCTCATCCCAGCTCGTCACATACTGATGTTTAGGTCATGCGCCCTTTGTGTCTTATCCAGACGTGCAAGGTACCCTTTGGCGTCGCCGGTCAACGCACAAGGCCTTCTCTGACACACAACGAGCCCTTTGGCGTCTGTGGCCGATGCACTTAGCCTTCCCTTTAGCATCTCTAGCCAATGCACAAAGGCTTGCGCTCCGAGCGTCTTATCCTGACGCACAAGGTCCATGTTACTTTGCTTAAGTTTAAGCACAAAACATTGGTCACGTTTGGTTAAGTTTTGGCATAAAACCACGTGGTTAGGTTTAGGAAAACATCTGTGATGTTTGGTTAAGTTTAGGCACAAAAATCACATGGTTAGGTGGCCAGAGAGCAGCACACACTGTTCTACCTAGGTTGCAAAATGTAGATAAATATATTAATTTAGTGCTTTTTTATTGGACATCAGCTTCACCTTTATGCACATATTGTCAAAAAATATACTTGAAGTGTAAATAAATGCTTCAGGTCAGAGTTATGGCCGTGAGACACAGACACAGCAGGGTGAGACACAGCTGAAACGTGTGCATGTATGGACCGGCATGCAGTTACGGTACCGACAGCTTACTAAATTATAATGAGTGTTACGTGTGACAAAAGAAAACATAATATGATGGTCTGATTCAAGCTGAATTCAATATTTTCAAATATGCCAATGTTCATAGCAGAAAATTGTAAAAATTCAGACTCATATCCACAGTGAGGAAAAACTGTATGCTCTCTCTTAATACACAGCCTGTCCTCTCCTGGTTGAGAAATCTCATTACTGACCAACTGCATGGACACATGAGTTTTACATGTTTACATCATGGGTTTTTCTAGTGCATGTGGTTTCTTGTTTGTTTTTTCCTTAAACATTCTCCCCTTAAAGTATTTTTTCTGTGCATGCAAACGTTGTGTCACCAACACTGTCACACCTGCATACACTCATACCTGACTCAGCAGCCTTTTGCAATCTACCTCCATGTGTTTTCGCGTAACTGATATTCACACATGGCATCATCATCAAGACTGACCTATGAGATAACTCAGTCCAGTATCTTCTGTTTATTTTTCTTCCCAGACATAATTCAGGCACTCCCACTCAAAGTGCACCAATAGTTGTCCAACCCAACCTTACTGTGCACTTTTAAATGTTGACTTGCAGACTGAGTAGCACTAAGTATATGCTTTTAGCTCACATATATTTTGACATCAGTTTTTTTTTCCATAGACACCCTTGCACATCTTCACAACATCTGTGCCCTTTTTTCATAGACATTTCAAAGTAACTTTATTTTACAGGTGGACCTCTCTCTCTTACATGCACAACCTTTGTTCATTAAGAATTGTGTCATATAACCGAATGAGCTCTGATGGAACTTTTTTGTCAATAGCTTTGCTATTTTTTGTAATCAACTGTGCATTTTGAAATTAATAGTTTCTTTAAAGTCTGGATTGAAATATTCTACAGTTATAAACACTGTTCATGCTGGCTCTTAAAATATCTCTTCCTTATGCATTTTCAGTTAGTGGTGGGGTCAAAATCGCAGTCATATAAGCTTCAGATAAATTTCAGATACGTTTCTCTGAAGCTTATATGATATATCATATCATTCATATTATCATACAACCTTCAGAAAAACTTTTACATTTTCGCATGAAAGGTGGACTCTGGATTTTGTCTCATATCACTTACACTGAAAGAAAGACTGAAAGATTAGGAAATTTCCAGTATGAACGGAAAGAAAGCTTAGAGCAAGCATAAGTTGTCTTAATGATTTAACACAACCTTGATGAACTGTGTATTGTATCATTTATTAGAGGCCATTATTAAGACCATTCTATCATGATTGATTATGAAGTAACACCTGCACAGCTACCCTGACTAACCCTCTTGAAGGGAACAGAAGAATCAGGAGATTTTTTTTTTAGCCTTTATAGTATGTTTTCTCGGAGCATATTTTAAAAAGAGTCCCAGATGACAGGAACTCTTCATCCACTCCCAGTTAAGTCAACGGTAGCAAAGACTATTTGGGGAACAAACAAAGAGCATACGAATAAACAACTCTGTTTCTGTCTCTCTGTGTCTCTCCCTCACATCTCCTTGCATGTGACAGGTAGACAAACTTCACCCACTTCTTCTCTGAGTTAAGAGAGAAAAGCCAGTCAAGTTATTATCAGTTGACTTCATGATTACAGGGCATACTATCTTTGCATCCAAGTACATCAACAAATAAAAGTAAGAAATATTTCTAACACATTATTTTTTGCTTTTCCAAATATGATATTCAGATTTGGGAACTTCATTAGCTCAAACAGTGCTCTCCTCTAACATTCTTCCAGTGCTCGATTTAGGCTGCTGACCTCTGTTCAGAAAGTTAGCATTAGTAATTACTATTTGTGTTGGTGCCCCTACATAAAAAAAGACAGCAGCAGAAAAGTCAAGGTAGCTCTTTAAAAAAGGACCTGTTCAAAAAACTCAGATATCAGACCTACACCATGCAGCAGACACATTTTTAATACAGTTGGTCAGTGTTTGCTACAAAATTCCTCAATTTTTTGGTTGGCCTTAGAAACTCATTCACAGACAACCATTAAACGTGATGTTTTATCTATGTGTTTGAAATATGCCCAAAGCCCAAGTTGTGTCATATATGATAATTCAATCTGTTTAATTTTGGACTTCTTGGGTCTTCAGCTGTTCCCTATAGAGGATGGTGTCGTCTGTGTAGACATTAACTGAAATTAAATTGAAAGCAAGTGTAAAACCTCTATGATGCAGAGAACAAAATGACAGAAAGTGTTCAAGTGTTCACAAAGTGAACAAAGCGACAAAGTCTGCATATAGGGAAGAGGTTGGAACATTCAATTTAAACAAGGGAGATGGCTGTTCGTTCTCGCTTTCCAGTCAACGAAGCATTTTCTGCAAGATCAGAAAATGCTTCTGTGTGATGTGTACATATTTTCTCATTTAATTCAGTTTTTGACCTAGAAGCATGTGAGGAATGCTGGTACAAGGTGGTCTTCCTTGTTGAACTTACTGTGTAACTTCAAAACTAACTTGAGAAAAGAAAGTTAGGATGTTTTATACATTAATTTTGAGGTGAGGGGTCTGTCAGCAGCACGAAAAGCAAACATATCTATCCTAACAAAGCACCAAATTGAAAAGGACCATGCCAAGTCTGTCTCAGGCAGTGTGCCAACAGAGAGCAGAGGCAAGGTCTTGTGGCTGCAGCAATAAAAATAAATGATGATAACAATGGAAAACATGGTTTTATATAAACATTCAAATGATATTCCAGAGGTAAGTGAGAATGAAGGCAGCAGGAGAAAAGATTGGTACACTACATACTTAAAACACACACACATCTTTGTACTTCTATCTTTGTGAGGACACTCATTGATAGAATGCATTCCCTAGCCCTAACCCTCATCTTAACCATCACAACTAAATGCCTAAACCCAACCCTAACCCCATTCTAACCTAACCCCTAAAACTATTTTTTAACCCTGAAACAGCCCTTTGTGTTGTGAGCACTGGCCAAAAATGTCCACTTCTCAAAAATGTCCTCACTCTGTTGGTTAAAAACTTGTTTTGGCCCTCACTATGTAGCAAGTACAAGTACGCACACACACACAACACAGTATTTCAGGAAGACATCCAGGTGCCGTGGTGGGAGTGACTAATGACCCCTTTCACAGCACAAACACCACATAATCAGAGATGCTGAGGATCTGTGTCTGCCCGCTGTCCTGTCTGAGTAATTACGCCAGGGACTCAATTAATCTACTACCCAACAATCAACCCAGCTGTACGTACCTGTTGCCCACTGCAGTATCTCAGTTCAGAGATGAGTGTGTGACATTTTGTTTTAATCCTGTGCTATTTATTATGCAGAGCAATCAGATAGCTGATAAAGCTTTAATTTAGAAATGATATTTTATAACAATATGAAGCAACTCATTACAGATTGACAAACACCAACACAGCCACCAAAACACCCCCCAATATGGCTGTTTGGCAGAACACCTAATGAAGCATCAATTAAAATGCATAACTACTCTTAAGAATGAGAAGGTGGACAAACTTTATTATAGCAATGCAGTTAAATGGATTTGGCTCCAGATTGTTATGGGGGATTTGTTCATGCTTTAGAAAGAGATTCATGATGGGCACTTTGGCCTCCTTGGCACCTTTTGAAAAAGTAAAAGCAGTAAAATTTTTCAGAGAAAGTAAAAAAAATGTGTTATGGACATATAGTGTCTAACCTCAGCAAGATTTTCCCCCGGTGAATTTATTTTCTCAACATGTTTCTGTTAATTGGTTGGTTTTTTATTTATTATTCAATTAAATGTATTACTTATAATAATATAATATGTAGTTTTTCCTCCTTCTACTTGATTCCTTTCTTCCAGTTCAATGGCTCAGAGAGGAGTCCAAATGCACAATATAGCTTTTATTATAACTTTTTTTAGTGCCTCCACAAATCAACAATTGCGTTTGACAGAACTTTAATTATTCGAATATATATTAGTTCAGGAGGTCAGCTACCCTCCATAAAAGTCAGTACATGGTTTAAACTAAAATTACTGCCTTGCAGTTGTATGTCTCCACGCATTGGAGTCGCAGTTTACATCCATGTCTGTCCAGACTCTTATAATATAGGTATGTAGTGACCGATAGAGAGCTTGATCACATGGTGCACACATACACATCTTCAATGAGCAGCACAGAAGATCTATATAAATTTTTACCATAATTAGTGTATGAATTCCTATGTTATGACTAAAAATGTGTTTAATAGTTCACAGTAACCTTGACCTTTGACCTCTGACCATCAAAATCTAATCAGCTCATCCTTGCATCCCATAAATGTTTGTGCCAAATTTGAAGAATTTCCGTCAAGGTGTTCTGAGATACCACATTCACAAGAATGGGACGGAAGGACGGACAGACGATCCAAAAAGATAATGCCTTTGGCCATGGCTATCGCTGGTGTAGAGGCATAAAAATGCTCCACTTTTATTAATTCTTAAAATGACAAATAGTTGTGAGAATGGCAGATGATTAATGAATTTAAGGAGCAGCATATGCAACAAAATAAAAATTACACTTATTTTTTTACTTTACTTTGATTTACTTTAATTTTTGGAGCCCTCTTGATGACCTATAGTGATTGAAACATGTCGGCATTTTTTTTTTTTTGTGATTTGGCTTTCATAATGATTTCGCCAATCAATATAATAAAGGCTTTTTAATAATTTTATGATTAATTTTAGATTTTTTTCTTGAATAAATCAATTATGAGAAAATGGAGAAAAATCCCATCACAATTTCCTACAACCCAAGGTCACATGTTGTTTTATCTGACCAGTAGTTGAAAAAATATTCAGTTTACTAACTTAAGTTAGTTACCGTAGCACGTCTCGCTACCCCCGTGAGTCCTCTCGACACGAATAACACGACCATAAGTTTGCTCACCGGTATCGTCGGTTTATTTGCAGTGGCACACACTTCTTAAACACGATACAAAAACAATCTTTCCAACCACAATAATGCTACGGCCCGACATGTTCGTCCGTCCTCGCCGTGTGTGTGTCAGCCATCCGAGGTCCAGCCAGCTACTGTATTAGAAGGAGAGTCTGATTAGCAAACAATCACCAGCTGTGCCAATCAACTTACACTCATCCGGTAGGAGGCCATCCCTGTCCATCAGGTTGGCACCCTTGTTTTCCAGACCTAGGACGTGGAGAGCTCTCAGAGTCAACAGGTGCTCCGAGGTCCAATACCACAGGTTCTCCCCCAGCTTCAACAGTTTGGCGGAATGGACTCTGCCCTGCCTGTTGATGTCATGCCATTGCGGTGCAGTTGTTGGTTCTCACCAACACGTGCCTGCCCTGTATCAGGGGAGCGAAGTGTTGGAGAACCAGGAACACTGCTTGAAGCTCGAGGAGGTTGATGTGTCGCGTCTCTGAATGTGACCAAGACCTCCTATCATTCTCCTCAAGCAGGTTCCCCCCATCCTGAGTTGGTGAACACCGTCACATATGACTTCACCCATCCCAGCGGGGTCCCCACCAAGAAAAGTTGGTGAGACAATCAGAAATGGATGTCGTCCTAGGATGGTGGCTGCTGAAATCTGTCTTCTGCATGATCCTGACTAAGGCTCCCAAAGCAGTGGACGTGCGGGTCTCTGCTGGCAATGAGACCGGGATAGGCCATGTACGCTCGAGGTTCTTGAGGGGGCGACTCCATCCGTGGAGAACACACATCCAGTGGGCAAACTCAACGATCACTGAAAAGAAAAAGGTTGAGACGGTTGCGGACAGGCAGCCTTTTATATGCTGACCACATCTTCATGTAGGCTTGTCCTGATTGGCCAGCTACGTTTACAGCTACAAATTTCAGTGGGCGAATACATGATCGTGATTGGAGAAGAGTAGTACCCATAGAGTCCACTAAAGGGTGGAGCCTGTGTGAGATTAAACTAATTAATTGATTTAAATATTTCTGCTGCAACTCATGATCTTCATTCTAGAACTTGCACAGGTTTCATCACATGACCTTAACTTTGGTAATAATAGTCATAATAATCAAATTAATTAATTAAACTATTGGTAAAATGATTTTGAATACTAGCATTTCCGTGCAAGAGTCTGATGGTTATCGGCAATAGATGGCTGTTAATTTTGCAGGGCTGTCAACTAAAATCTGCTGATTTCAGATATATCTGTATTGACATATACAGTATGTTGATGGATAAGAAACTGAAATACAGATATGTTTGATGTAGTTTAGGAATTTTATCCAGAGATCACTGACAATTTAAAAAAAAAAGTCTTGTTCAGTACATGTCTCTATAGAATTTGAATTATTAATTGACATTTAATAAGCATGTTTGTTCAGTAATAGTTTAATTTGATAATGAGCTCCCATGAGCTGAACTCTCATTTGATCCAGATTCTCTTTAACAGTCTGCCTGCAGAAGGTATGTTAGGACGCACTCATTTGATGCTGATATTTTCAGTGGCATTTGGTGTGCAAAAAGACTCAGAGTGCCATCACAGTGCAGACATGCTTTCTAATCTTGTGGCACAACACACCAAGGAAATTGCAATTAGTACAATTATCATCTCCTTAAAGCTTGTTTTTAAAACATGGGTATTATCCTTTTTATAAATAATTAATTAAATAAATTACACAGTCATAGAGTGTAAGGACTGTGCCTATTCTCTCGCACTATGAATTGATTTGGAGAATAATGCAGGGGCTGGGGTTTAGAAAATCATGCAGGAAAAGCTCATGTTTGAGGAATCATTCATCCTTTTGTGATCCATCACATGAATTACAACAGGAATTTACACCTGGCCTTTCATGAGACGGGTAGTTACTAAATGTAGATTGTACCCAGATGTGGTTATATTACTACATCTGTTATGAAGAATGCTCCAGCAGCAAAATGGTTATCCAGTCACCCTTTCCCCATGCTTTCCAATATGCAGATTGCCTTGGCCTGGACAGTGCGGCTGTCCACGAATCTCACCCAGAACAGGAATTTATGCTACCACACTTGCCTGAGTAGAGTCATTAAGATGACATATGAATTTAAAATATGGAGTTCTACCGTAGCTCATTTAGATGGTAGTGATTTAAAAATTATACAAAAGATGCCAATGCAATGTTCACTAGCTGTAATCTATTGTAAATTGTAACAATTTTAAAAAATAAAATAAATAACAAATAAACAAAAAATAACAAAGGTTAAATTAGGATAAACTTTTTTTTTTCTTCTGAAAAATCAGTTTGTAAATGCAAGCAATAAACAAACTTTAACAGTAGACATGGAGGAGGAAGACTCAGTCCATGTGTCCATTTCAATTTGTTGTCAATCACACCACAGAATGGTGAGACAGAGGTATGTGTAACAGAAATTGCATACACTAGGATGCAAATTTTTGATACGGGACAGCCAAGCTACCATTAGCATAGCATTTTTAATGCATATAGTTATAAGAATTCTCAGACACTTGTTTCAAGTGAAGCCCAGAGTTTGCACACACAAATCCAGTCAACATGATATTTAATGCAAATGTCCATAAAAGCCCAGGGCATAGTAAAATGTGCTCATGGTCTAGTAAATAAGGTCCGCTTGTAATTTGCAATCAATCTCTCCAGCAAAATTATCAAGCTAGCAGTGGTCTGACTGTATATTGCTCTGGGTTCCCTTTCTGTTAGTGAGGAGAGGGATTAATTACTTCAGAGCATGTGTTGTTGCTTTTGCACTTCACTAGCTGGTGAATATAAGTTGTTGGAGGTCTCTCACAATCATCACCTATTGTGCATGATTGTTACTGCACTCTGGGAATGGCCTCTGGACCAGCAGGACCAATTTCCTGACATGACCCTGAGCAAGCTCTGTGTGTTTCTTCTATTACATGTTGCTTTTTGCAATGACTGTTGCCTTTAGTGCTGAGGAATATACTTCTCCACAAAGACATGTGGAAGTGGTTCAAGGTCTGCAACAGCAGGGAGAGTTCTGTCTTCTGGGAGATGGTGTTTGCCTGTCTGAAGAGCCCTTCCAGATGGTGAAGCTATGAGTATACCTCAATCACTGTTCCTCCCTGAAGCACCAAGCCAGAAGAGATATCTGGCATCCTTGGCAGCCAGAGGGGTCAAAGAATACAGCTTGGTAGCTAGAGGCACAGATAAAACATACTAGAATTTGTTGGTCCAGCATGTACGATAAATGTAAAGATGCGTCGCATTAGTGAGTAGGTGGAGATGCTGAGTCCCAATTTAATATTTTTGCTTTCCTTTCCCACAAATAGAAATTACATTTATTACAACTAAATTGAAATAGCAAATACAGTATGTTTTGAAGAAATTGTGATCTCTCGTGGTGGTGTTTTTTTTTTATTTGAAAATATGTAGGCTATATATATAAAAACAAGTCAATAAAATGTAAAAAAAAAACCCCTCTGACAACAGATTTGATTTGTTTATCGACAAAATATCCATTCTTGAAAAACAATAGCCTATCTACAGCATTATAAAAATATTTTAATGGCTGTGTTCAGGAAGTCACAGCACTTGTTTAATATTGGGGAAAGATTCTGGTCTTGGTTTAAAAAGGTGCAATTTGTAAGATATGGCCATAATTTTAGTTTAAAATGTTCAAAAATTTAACATTATCAACAGAATGTGAAGAAAGAGTAGTGTTGATGTTATGTCAAAGACTGTGTGTGTGTGTGTGTGTGTGTGTGTGTGTGTGTATTGCGGGGATATCTACTAAAGTTAGCGGGCTAACCAGCTAGCCCTGGCGCCTGTGTCTCATAATACCACTTTGAACTTCTAGAGATAGTCTGACAGTGGAGGTGCATACGAGTGGTAAGTTTGCTATGTTTCACAAGCTCTCTTCGCATTTACTCTGATAAGTAAACATAAGAAACTCACAAAACGTCAAGAAAGGAAATATTCTTACACCTATTTTCCTTACTAAACAGAAAAATACAACCGTACACCTTCTGAATTTAAGTTGTCTCTTTCACTAAACTAAGACAAGCTTAACTGCCTTGTTAAATTATAGGAACACACTTCCTTCAAACAAGACACAAACAAAATAAAACTTGGTTTGTCTTTCCACAATCACCTCTGGTTTGCCCACAGTAAATCCTCAATTCACACAGTAATATTTGAGAATATTCCATCTACATGCTGTTTTTGGTTGCTGCTGGCCATTTCTATCTTGCTGTTCTGCTGCTTCACTTTTCTCCTGTTGCTGCCTATGACCTGTTGTCCCCGAAGTCATAGCCCTTGTTGGAGCCAAAGTAAACCACCTTGGTACTGTATCCCATCATCAAACTGCTCTCTGTGTCCGTTCCCAATTTGGTATCTAGCTGAGTTCAGGCTGCGGAACCCGGTTGGGTTGAGCCCTTTTGCCCGTGGTGTTTCCCCCTGTGATACGAGGTCTTAATCTAGGCGTAAGACGTAAGTCTGTAGGGCCACAACTTTACTGTTAAGTTACAGTTGCTGCTACAGTTAACAGTTGCTGTAGCTACAACGAAAGATAATTACACAGCCCAAGAAAACTACAGCAGACAGTAAAATGACAGCAATTGGCCATTACTCTGGTGATATGCTGACCCTTTTTAGAGGAACTTTCAAATTTTGGCTATATCTTACTACTTTCACCTTTTAATACAGAAAAAGTCTGCAGTGACTTAAAGAATGGAAAAACAATGTGACCACCAACATTTAATAGAGACCTCAATTTTATCCTAATCGTAAAAGAACTGCTTGTGTTTCTTGAACCTTACCACAGATGCTACTCAGTATAGGGACGCCAGTCTCTGGTGTCAGAGTTGCTCGTAAAGAGTTCTCACCCTTATGTTGGATTTATAATAGACATCAGGGATATACAGGAAAGGGTTTTGATTTATAGTTCAGTGCATTTCTTTTCCCATTGGTAAAACTTCACAAACTAGTGTTGTGATCCAGCTGCATATTGCTTTGATTATATTCAGCATACAGTGACTGTTATGTTCTTTCATTCATTCATTTGTGACAGAGAGCTGATAGTGAGCTGACAGTTTACATTAGAGATGGCTTTGCAGTGCAAGACTTTGACAACAGAGCCCAGGATTCACATCTTCAGTCATGTGTGCGGTTAGGTGTAAGAAGCTGAAGTACTTTGGTTATGGTTAGTTAAATATTGTGTTTTCGGTTAAATGTTAATTAAGTAAACATGTCATGTCACTGCAGACTTTTTTCTCTATCTATCTTTTCTTTATATGTTAATTTTTTTCGAACCTCAACCAACAGCTGCGATTGCCTAAACACAAAACATCAAAAGTTTAACAACGCTGTTGTTGCTATGAGCTAATACTGTATTGCGAGATCGGATATTTTGGTGTTAAACAGTATCTGGCATTGTCACAATGTTTTGCTGATACGTCCACTATCAACATTTTTGCAACTTGCCAGATACCTTAATTATGGAAATATTCATGTATAATTTCCGTTGGCACAGACTATAAACTGTGCTAGCGGATTAGCAAATTGTTTGTCTGGTTTAGTACAGTAATTGCTAATCTATGCGCACAGTTAAAAAATCTGGATTGCTAAACTGTGGGCATGGATTTGCTAATAATGTCAGTGCCTGATCAGTCCCGGCTGCCCGTGTCCTGCACATGTGCGAAAGTGGTCCTGTCAGTAAAGTAAGGTTACCGCAAATGTGCCTGTTCAGAATTATTGTGCAATTATAAAACAGGAAAAGTATTCTTTTTCTGTATATGATGTGTGCTAGGATTACTGCAGTTTTGCGAAAAAAAATACTTATATATAGTTGAATTATGTGTTTTTTGAATACAATTTAATCAATATATGAAAAATACAAGATAGCTTTTCATTAAAGTTGCTGTAAATTTACATCGGAGTATAAATTAATACAAAACTTATTAATTTAATTAATTTAATACTATGTTCTAGAGTCCTCCTTTTTTTCTTCTTTTTTTTAAAAGATATATAATTTCTGTTTCTTATATAAAAGAATACTTGCTTTTTGTATCACCCTCTTCTATCCATTAATCTGGATAATATAAAAACACCTTTGGCTACATTCCATTTTATCTAATTGTAGATCTGATCATCATCTGATCTACAATTCATCTGAACATATTTAATATTTTTTTCTGAAATACATTTTATTAATTTCTCTATTTATTTACTTTTTTAAGTTAACTATTTGCTTAATTGAATTGTAAACCTAAGTTCGTTTTTAAGCTTTTTTTTTTTTTATTTAAATTTTTTGAAATTTTTCTGATACAGGATATAAATCCTCTACACCAGACTTTGTAACTCACACCAAACACCAAATAATACAAAATTTCCCAATACATCCCATATTTACTGTTAGAAATTGCAAATTTCCTGTACTGCCTAATAAGAATTTTTAGAATTTCATTTCCTGTTACATAATATTGCACTCTTACACTTCCAATGATTAAATAAATGGTAAATGTACTGCATTTATATTGCGCTTTTCTAGTCAGCTTGACCACTCAAAGCACTTTCCACGACAAGTCAGCATTCAGCCATTCACACACACATTCAGACACTGATGGCAATGACCTTGCAAGGTGCCACCTGCTCATCAGAAGTGGTAACCATTCACTGTTTACTAAACCGAGGGAATGGATTGTTAAACCTGTGGGCACAGTTTGCTAATCCGTTGGCACAATTTATAATCCAGGCCCACGGCTTTACACATGACTATGATTTGTTTTCCTCACCTGACAGCGGGCGGGCTAAGTGCTATTTCACTTGTGACTGCAAAATAATATAATCACCTTAGACTTGTACTAGCACATAGGGGTAGGTAAAAAAAAAAATGAATTCACATAAGAATCTCTTCCTGGATTCATAATCAATTCAGAAATGTAAAAAATAGATTTTTTAAAATGTTTGTTTATAACATGATGTTGACGGAATGAAAGGGCGGAATTCAAGGGCAGTGTAGCACCCGGACAGTCTACAGCGTGCACATGCTACAGTTATCTTGTAATTCATCTTCAAAAAGCAGCAGTTACAAGCATGGTTTAACCAACTAACTTTAACTGAGCGGAGCAGAGATCAGTGGTAACAAACAAGGCTGCTGACCAACAGACACTGCAGCTTTAAACAAGTTAAACCAACTCTGTGGTGAAAAAAATAACTCTACGCTCTGTTTGTTTTACCTGAAAAACCCTGTGACTGCTCACCGTCTTCCGTCGCAATGGTTTTCCCCTGAGCTAACAGCACTCTCCACGGCTGGAGACAAAACGTTAATAATAACACAGCCTCCTCCTCATTTAGTTATTCATATACAGGCTTGACGATAAGATGCTTTCAAAGTAATTAATTAATTGATTAGCGCTGTTAACTTTTTAAAAAGAAAAGGCTCCACATCATTTATGTGTCACCTGTGTTTCATATTGTGAAACACAGGTGGAAGAAAAGTACAATATTTACCTCTCAATACTAGAGGAGCAGAAAATGGAAAAACTCAAGTAAAATACAAGTGCCACAAATTGTACTTAAGTACAGTACTTCAGTAAATATACCTTTCCACCACTGATTTCACTGGACTAATAAGGTGAATGGTTTGGCACACAGTATATTGGAACAAGAGACTGAAAATAGTGCCTTTTTTAATTCAATGAAGAAACCGTTTTGAACCGAATATCAATTTTGAATCGAGAATCATTTGAATCGCAAATCGCTAATGAATCAAATTGAATCGTGAGATTCCCAAAGACTCACACCCCTACTAGCACACCTTCATCACACTAGGACAGTGGTAAGGCAGCTTCTTCTGATGCTTCATCATAAAACAAAATTTCAGTTTTGTGTTTTTTTGCTTGTTGCAGCTTGCTTTAGGAATGTACCTTGTACTAATTTGTACTTCCTGTGATAATATTATAGTAGTATAATTTTTCATTCCCGTATTTATAAATTTTTGTATTTAGTCAAGACAGGTAATCATGAGTCAGATTAACTAATCAGTTGAGTGAAAACGGAGGGGTATTTGAAGAAATAAAAGTTCTAGAAATAAATTGTTCTAGAAAATAAGATTCCTCTGAAAGCTAGGAAGAGTTGGGCTTAACCCAAATCACGAATCACCAGTTAAATAAGCTCTCAGTGAATTCATTTATACGCACAAAAATAAATTATTTCCTATATTGAGATGAAGATGGCCAGATATAAAAGCAATCTCTTGTATTTCAGTGCAGCCTGAATTTGCATGCCAGGCCCTAAATTGGTATTCATTTTAGATCTAAGTGAGAAATGAAAACAGACTGCAGTTCTGCACTTGTGTCACTGCCTAGTTAATGAGTAATTTTCCATTTCTCTGAAACTTGCAACTTAAAATGACATAGTGTAGGCCAAAGACGATAGTTTTGGGTTCCCAGAATAAAATGTGACTGATTACTTTTTTAATAGTTACACAAGGTTGCTATTAAAATGTGATACTGTCTTTAACAGTAATTCTCTTAATTTGGTAGTTTTAAACTTCATGTTAAGAGAAATTAGGAGAACACAATTATAAAATTTAAAATGTTTAGTAAATGCTTAGCTTTCCACTTAGGCTGTTCTCTGCCGATCACACTGATGTAAGCAGCACTACATATGAACAAGTAACATTGGGTTATTGATTACAGTATGTTAAAATGACTCATAAAAAAGAGCCCACCCCTTATATTATACTTTAAGTGTTCCTTAGCAGCTGCTAAATGTTTTTTCAGAAGCCCCTTCAGCCCTGCCGCGAAAAGTTAAAAAAGGCTCAACTTCTGGAAAAACGCAACTCGACAACACAATGTGGTGACCAATCAAATAACCCAGTGATCAGATTGGCTGGTCAACAGTATTGTTGCTAGAGCTGCAAACTTTTGCTGAGTTTCTGGTATGTTGTTTGGGGCCTAAAACAACATTGCGCTGCCAGGAGCCAGGAGCTGAGTGCTATCTAGACGGAGTTCACGGGCCAAAATAAACAAAATGATGCTCTGTCACACTGCCGCACAACCCTGTCCTAATCGCCTTAAGGCCTCAATTTTACTATTAAAAATGTCTTATTTTACGATAGTGTCGGTGCTTATCAATACCATGGTCTCTCAAAATTATTCCCAGGCCCATTTAATGCTGGATTTCGGGGCCCATCTTATCTGTGCACCTGCTCATGATTAAAGTACCTCTTTTAGAGCAAGGAAAACAGGTCTATTCTGTATTGGACAGACGGACATGAAATTATTACTCTCCTTGTCTGATTCTTGCTAAGACAGAAAATAAGTGTTTTTCTCCAAATGACAGACCTATCTATGAGCTTGATAGCAAATGCTAGGAGGTTAGCTAGATAGCTAACATTAGTGGAGATTTAGTGGTCAGTGGACACTGACTGCCTTAAATAAACACACAAATTGTCAAATGATCCAGATTAACATTACATTAACTAGACGATGTTTAAAGACATTAGGCAAGGCAAGGCAAGTTTATTTGTATAGCACATTTCATACACAGAGGCAATTCAAAGTGCTTTACATAAAATAGATATAAAAAGGAAAGAGCATAGAAATAAAAAGATTTTAAAAAGTATAAAAGGCATTAAAAAAATCACAAATCTTAAATACAACACAAAAACCATATATTCAATGCAACGTAGGCTTTTTTGGAGTTTTAAGTTTAGACTGTGAATCTCATGACTGTGGCTAGCTGTGGGTTCCTCACCCCATACCTTTCCCCTATCCTCTGAGACCGGGAAGCTCTGCCTTTCCCCTATCCTCGGAGCCCAGGAAAGGTCTGATAAATTCGTGCCTAAACAACTTACACTACAGTCACAGCAGTTCACACATAAAAGTCTTTAGCCTATTTAAAATAAAAAGATTTAAAAAGTATAAAAGGCATAAAGAGTCACAAATCTTAAATACAGAGTGCAAATTATTAGCAGCAATTAGAGGCAGAGGTGAAAAAGAATAAAAACAAATGGTTTTAAATTTAGACCAGAATCAAATTAATTACCAGTAATTAAAGGCAGAGGTGAACATAAAAGTCTTTAGCCTATTTTTAAAAGTAGCCAGAGTTGGGGCAGATCTAAGATCATCCAGAAGTTTATTCCAGCTAAATGTAGCATAATAACTG
>JBBPCS010048262.1:0-19280 GCA_037974645.1 Hollardia meadi
ACACACACACACACACACACACACACACACACACACACACACACACACACACACACACACACACACACAGACTCCTGAGTCCTTTATCACTCCGGCTGCAAGCTTTCTCTAGTGCAATCCATTAAGCCTTGATGGCTTCTTTCATGCGTCATTCCTACTTTCCTTCTAGTAGATTGTAGCAATTTGTAGTAATCACACTTAAGGTTCATCCATCTCAATTTGTTGCCCTTTTTTTAACTGCCAGGTTTGGTTTTCTTCTGTCAATTTATGGCAGACAGAATTGGCTTAGAAAAAAGATAAAACACTTTCAACATACATCATTTTTGTACATTCTTTCGTTGTCTGAACAGACGTAAAGGCAACTAATGCAATTATGCCACGCAATTATAAAATATCTAAATAAACATAGAGATCATCAGAATCGTCACCAGTCAGATTGTCTAAACAGCTTCCATGTTTTTTTAAAGTTTAATTTATATTCAAAACATGGCAAGCAACAGTTTCCACGAAACTATTCCAATCATTGAAAACTAATTGTATATAAAAGAATAAATTTGCTGTATTTTGCATTAAAAAGCAAGGTCACCATTTCATTACAATGCAGAAACTATTATGAGTTTTATCATGCATTTGTCTTTAAAGTAAGGTCAGAACACTCAAAATGACCTTCAGGGCATCTATATGTGTATATTTAATGCACAGTTAGTTTATGCACACTTCTTTACAGCAGAGCACAGTGACTGCACATCATCAAGTCTTTACTTGGCTTCGTAACTCTGAACAAACCCAGCTGACTCTTGGATGCACCGGTTCCTAACAGCATCCAGTGTTGAGCAAAGCTGGGATAAACATGTCACAGAGCTACCTCTGTATTGAGACAGACCAAATTTCTTTTTCTCATCCAACTTTTGGTAAGACAGCAAATAAGCAAATGTCCCAAAACACGTTAACCAAAGAAACTTTTCAAATTACCCTCAGTGAAGCACTTACAATAAGTACAGTTGCTAGTTTGAATTTTTTCAAAACAAAGCAGAGTACATTTTGAACAATCAAGTTTGGGGATGTAATCTCAAGCACTGGCCACGTGCTCTCAAAGAAGTCCGTTTCAAAAACAGTACACATACAACACTTGTAGAAGGATGTAAAAAGGCTGAAATTGAGAAAATGTGAATAAGGAGCCTCGATGTTAGACTGCAAAGGAGCCATGAGACCTAAAGCTGGGTTAGCAAGAGAGGATCAATTGATTAATGCTTCAGAAATAAAAAAGAAAAAGAAAAAAAGAAGTCACCCATAACAGTCTTAAGCAGAGCTTTTGTGGTCTTCTATCTCAGCGCTTCAAAGGAAGAAAGGAGGGGATTATTGAGATGATACAAATCAGGCAGAGATTTAAAAAAGGATAGAAACCAGGACAAGATATTGCAAAAAGACAAAGAACAGAATTGTCGGCCTGTGTGAGCGAGGGATAAAGCAGTGAAGGCAGACTGAGGGGAGAGAGAGAAAGACAGAGAGAGGGAGGGGAGTCAAGGGTCACCTGTTGAGTTGTGATATTAATCTAAACCCAGGCCGTTTTTCCTCAGTCCATGGCTGCTGTTCCCTTCAAAGAGAGACAGAGGAAAAGAATGACAGACACATTTACTGGGTGAAAGCAGAGACCCCGGGCTCCTGCCTTAAAGGTTGTGAAGAGAAAATATCTTGCGCTTTTGTTTTTGAGGGAAGAAAGAACCCAGAAAATACTCAGACACAGCATAATACAGTTGTATATTGGATGAAAATGGAAAGAAAGAATAAATTATAAACAGAGTGAAGACAAAGACAGGAGTGCTAATGAGAAGAATGACCTAAAGCCCAGTTTATAAACCTGCAGCTGGGAGCTGTTTTCCCATAATCTCCTAATGGGGAGGGAAAACTGGTGAAACACATCCAGCTCTCTGGGGAATGGCTGGCCAGAGAGACAAACGACGTAAACAACTCCATGTGAAGGGCCATTGTCAAAGCCTGAAACAGTGGAGTGGGAACGGTGACTGAGTGGATTTTCTGAAGCGTTCAGCAAAAAGGGGTCTTGACTTTTCTTAAGCTTAAACTTCACAGGAGAAACCAACGCTTTATTTAAGTGGTACGACTGGTCTTCTAAAAATATTAATGATTGACAAAAGAATTCAAATGTCCTTTTAGTGCTAGACCACCTTTTCTCTTCAGCCATGCAGGTGGTAATGTTGTCGGTATGCCAACGTACCTGAGTATATCTAAAGAATTGTATTCATTTTCTTGTTTTTCAGTGTTAATTAAAGAATTATATGGTGGTTTCTTTGTTCAACTAGAATTGCCGCCTTGCAAAGAAACTCCCTCAAGGCTGAGATATCGCATTCACGAGGATGAGAACGACTATCACCGGCACTGTGGCAGTTTACAACTCTTGTTTTGTAGCTTTGGTAATCATTTCTTTGGGTTAGGATAACACTGTACACCAAGAATGGCTGAGATCTTGGAAAACATCTCTAGAATCACATTTCTAGAATGAAGTCAGGCGTGTCAAGAAACACAAGAGATTAGATGATCAGACAGCTTGTAGAAAGCTAGATTATCTAAACCAATTAATGAGGTGAAGCCGAAATCGAGGGCCACAAACTAATTGCGACACACTTCCAGGTTATAAAAAAATGAGAATTATGTCTTAAAGCAATACAATGCCACTTCTGACATCAAATAACACATTTGTATTCTTGCAAATTAAAAGTTGAATAAATAAGCAATAAAGCCTACCCTTACTAGGTTCAGTATATTTAGGATTTTGCTGCAGCTTATTGTGGCTAATGTTAGCACAATTCAGCTGTGTCAGCTGTGTAACGAACATTACTGAGTCTGTTCACTGACTTTATGACTCTTCTTCAGTCTTACACTAAATTTTCATCAATGAGCATTATTGTAACTTCTGGCCACAGATAAACAGTTTTGCTTTCTGAAAACCTTTGAAACACTTTTGTATCACCTGAGACACATCACCTGGTTTAGTCTCCACACTTGTCACTGTGGGGTGTAATATTTAGATATATGATGTAGGCTTTGGAATGCAGATGAGCTCTGGCACTTCATCCATCCAACAACAAATACCTGTGCAATTATGTTGAATTAAACACATTAAACCGCTTTAAGATATTGGCTAACAAGCATGTAGTATATATGTAGAAACAGGGATCAACTGCTTTAATCAGCCAGTGTTAAAGAGGAGACACAAACAAACAGATCGAGGGGCAACTCGGTTAAACTAGCCTAATTCTTGACCATTCTTGCATATGTGGCTTTATACATCTGATGCCGACTGATGCTTTTGATCAATAATCTGGAGCGTCTGGTTTGTAAGGGCACCAGGTTTGTGTTTAGGGTGAGAAAGAAGTTTGTGTTTACGAACAGAAACACTGGTCTTTTTTTTTTTTTTTTTTATAATGGAGCAATCAGACCATCTCAATGGAGGATGAAAGCCCTGGAGAATCATCACACCACATCTCCCAAAGAGAACATGTTCTCTTCAGTCTACAGGGAGCTCGCTCTGAGATTTCATCCCGAGAGAGGCTGGTACAGGAATAACAGACCAAAGACGGGTGAATGGAAGAGGAGGAGGAGGGCGTGGGACTGGATCAAGGCTCTGACCCTGAAACAGATGGTCTCCGAAGAGACACATCCAAGGCTGCACTCAGGTCTGATGTCTGAGGAGCCCAGGAACCACTCACCCTAGAAGAACTCCTCTTCCCAGACACCAGCGTACAGTTCTTTGACACGGCACACTTCGGATCAAACACTATACTTTTTCATATAAAAGTTTGGAAATCACTACTACTAATCACTTTTTAAAAAAAAAACAGCCTCACCAAATCCAGAGAGATAATAAAATCTGTTGGCCAGACTGCTGGTCATGCAGCGGTTAAAGGCTATGTGAACAGCTCTGTTCCCTTGCATTTCAGTCGTGCCGGACGATCCCTTAGCACTGGCCCACTGCCTCAAAGTCTTGATCTAAAAATGGGCTGGGAAGCTTGGCACGAGTGATCTTAATACAAACATGCAACAGTAAAAATATATCTTTTAAAATATGTTTGCATACTCTGCCCCTTTCTTCTCACTCACCAGTGTTGGAGAGGCTGCTGTGGTGTACAGCAGATAGCTGAACCATGTTGTGGTGGTGACGGCACAAAAACAGTTAAAGAGCTCTGTGGCTCCTCTCCACAGCTGACTGGCGGTAATGCAGTGCAGATGTGGTTGGCGTTGTAAACACTTACCGCCCCACTCCCCCCAGAGATGGACAAGCAGGGGGAATTTGCCTCTCATTGCAACAACACAAGACCATTACCATGGAGGCACTAATCTGTTCTGTTAAATTGTTTTAATCAGAGAATATTACCAAATTTTGCAAGAGTGTCACAATAGAAAATGTTATTGAATGGGATTTCCCAACAGGCTACTGGAAGAAGACCCTCCCCAATTTGGCTCGGCTTCAGTCCAGACTCTGATTTCCCATTTTCCCTCCAACAGTGCGTTATGTCTTTAATTAACCACAACACTGATTGTGCAAAAGCAAGCTTATGCAGTGATTATTCATTTTGGCCACACAGACACCTCACAGGACACGGACACTGTAAAATATTGCTCTTGAAATGATATTAAGGATACGTTTTGTGTAGGTTGTAAAGGAAACATCTGCCTCGAGTATATTCCTGAAAAGTGGTGTGATTTTGCCCGTGTGTCCAAGAAGTTGGTAAAATGCTACACAATTAAAATATTTTGGTGTTCTGCTTGAATCCAGTAGTCTACCCAGGACACCTGGGAATTATGTAGCTATCTTATCCATCTATCTATCTTATCTAGCTATCTAGCTAAGTTAATGCCAACATGCTAAGGTGCTACGCTGCTAGGGTATGGTATGATTGTGTATATGCTTTGTGAAAACCAGAGTCTGTAAATCAACCATGGATCATAAAAGGCTAATTCATCATGACATCCAGCCAGATGCTGATAGGCAAAGTTTCAGGAGGGTTTACAAGACAATGTTTTTATAGCAGGAGCACAGTGAGCTACTAGAAAAAAAGAGAGTAGCAAGGAGCATCTATGTTTGTCTTGACTGAACCTTTAGAAAAAAGGCAAATTATGTGCATGAAAATTCAAGATAAAATCAGAACATTGATTTGAAAATAAGCTGCTCACACCCCTAAGTACAATCAATGCATAATCAGCACTAAAGAGCAACTCAAAAGATATTGAAATGAAAACTTGTGTTGTGGTAAGTGCATATGTGGACTCTTGCCTGTTCGGACACAGTCAATTTAAGCCAGCACTAAGGGGAAACTTCTGTATCTCTGCCCGTGACTGTGAAGTGGGCCAAAAAGCACTGCTGAGGGGGAAGTTTATCCCTGTTACACACTGTGACAACAATCTGCTGCAGGTTGGAGCAGGAGGCTAAGCTTGGCCTGCAGAGACTTGACAGAGCTGATGCCAATCACATATACAGGAGTATACAGGAATCTGAGGGCAATGGGCACAGGACTTTACTCATCCACACCGCTGACTGTATATAAAGATGAGCGACAGATGAGCTCCCCAAAAGTGAAGCCAAAACATCTCGATCTCCCCCTGGTGTCTGGCTGCAGTATAGGTCATAAACCCCTTCCACTCCATGTTAGCAGATGGAATATGGGCCAAACTAAAAACTTAAGTACACCATAAATAAATCTTTTCCAAAGATGTTTTCTTTTATTTTAGGTAGTTCTTATCATGCTGATGTATGTACAGGTTTAAATTATCGCGTTTGAGTCGGGTGGGTGTATGGGCAGGATGCGATATCGCGGCTCTACCGCCCGATCACTACTGCGCAGACTCTGGCTCCAAATGACGTTGCCAGTGCAAGATGGCAGCGTTCGTATCGACACATCGTTCATCTTTATATAGGTCAATAATCAACATAATGTATACTTAAATTAACTGGCAACAAATTAGCGCCTCTGCCACGTCACACCTTTCCTGTCCCAGCCTGAACCCATCGTGTCTTCGTCGTCCCCAGAGTCAGAATACTGGATTCCCTATCGTCAAACTGACCTCTGTCAGTCTGACCGGGTTCAGTGGGTGGCTGCTGAGCCCAGTTCTGCTGCCTGCTCTCCCAGCTCTGGTTCTGGTGCTCATTCCTCAAAACAAACTTCCTCCTCCCAGAAGTCCAACGCTCCTGTGCTAGCTATGTTAACACTAACATCCCCCTGCTGCATGGCTAGCTGAGCTACAGTTGGCAGCAGTTAGTGAATTATTTGTTGCTAGAGAAAAGATTTGTTTCCACTGCACCCAGTGTGTTATTCCAGGTCCAAACATCAGAGAGTTTTTTTTCTGAAACTAACAAACTAATGAAAACTTGGTCAACTAAGACTCTTCTCATCGACTAACGTTAGGTAAGGTCTACTAGCCAAGCCTGCATGGGTCTTCATGACAGAAAATGTCTTATTTAATTAAATGAAAATGCTTGTCACATTTTTCCATACTCGTACTGGATGTCCGTGTTCTTTCATTGAGAAACACAATCCGGAACAGAGCAGTACCGCGAAAATTAAATGTGAGTCTGCCTTCAGTGCTTTGTGCCACATGGCTCTCCCAAAAACACACCCACTCTGAGAACACTGACGTCTGGTTGCTCCGTGAGGACGTTTGTCAGCCAACCTGTTTTGTGCTGTCAACAATGAAGAGAGGGCGTGGGCCTTGTTCACTTCTACAGTACAAGCTGTTACAGTACGCTCGACACGGAGCCTGGCAAATGTCTGACGAGGCACAGTGATTGGGAGCCGGCCAAGCCAGCACACAAAACACAAGTGTGGAGACAGAGTGAAAGAGAGTGAGTGGGGAGGAGCTTGGCTGAGCTTTTTTATCACTAGGCCATAATTCTCTCCCTTGTAAACAGAGGAAAAGCTGTCGACCAATCACTGGCTGCTCTACGTGGGCAAAACCAGAGCTGCAAAAAAAGGGATCTTGCAGCTCACATCAAGGCCAGCTAGTGTGGCATTGTTTGGAGATTCTCCATCACACTGGTGTTGTGACATAAAATACCTAAACAGTAGGACAATCGCTGTTGGGCATGACCTTTAAAGCAAAAGACTATCTGTCAAACACCTTTAGGTAGACACAGCCTCCCCAGGGCTAACACAGCATCCGTGAAACATTTATGCAGCAACGTTTGAAGCCAACAAATCCACCCTTTGTTTTTGATCGAGATGGTTCATGACTGGATATTGAAAGACAGTACTTGTAATCACAGAGAGGCTTGATAAAGGAAACAGACTGGTAAGGGGAAAGAGTTCCTGTTGTAAAATAATCCAGTTAGAGGAAGAAGAGAAGACAATAACCCTTCTGTCGGCAATTTAACAGATGTGCTACTCACCTTCTCCAGTTGTTGTCCAGAGGTGGGGACAGGTACACGGCTCCATATGGAGAGCTCTCTACGTAGGTTTTAGTTAAGGAAATTATTGGCACAAACACAGAAACACAACTGTGATACTAAGGTAATGCATGCATGTATTTCCATGTTTTCAGGCATTACCACACAGACAGAAATGGAAGACAACTGGTATACAACACATTTCCAGTATGACTTGAAGTATTAAAATAAAAAATAAAAAAATGGAACAAGGACGAGTTACAACTTTAAGTTTAAATTCATGGCATAAAATCTTAAAGGAGAGCATTCACTTCACATTGTGAGCACATTCTCAAAGTCTCACTGCAGCGCAAGACAAGTGGGAACAATAGAGCTGCCTTTTTCAAAAACTTAATGAAACAATGACAGCATTATTTAATTTACTACCGAATGCCGAGGCACAGTTCCTGGCATTGTCTGTGAAAGGGCAGGACTTCAGAAGGGTGGTGCTTCGTTTTGACAACAGTCACTATTTTAGTGTTTGCAAGTCGAACTCCTCTGCTCAAGAAACAGTGTCCTGTCCGAGTCGTTATTTAGAGATCATTGAAAATGTTGAATGATCAAGAAAAATAAATTCAAGCAGAGATTTGGTGCCACACAAGGCCATTCACTGCTCTACCAGGCCTTGGGGAAATTATTATCGGCAATGAGACGGATTTAGAGACTGGAGCCCTGCTATCCACCATCAACCCCACACAAAACATGGGATAAGCCTTTTTAAATACACACAAATACAACTAAGTGGAAAGGAAAATATTGTGGTTTCTCCAGACACAGAGGAGGGAAGACAGCAATCTTGTCAAACTGGTTATTTGACTTACTTAACACTGTGGATGGCACGCTTAAGATGTGTGTGCAGCATGTGGAAACTACACACTACTACAAAAGCAGAGACAGTAAAAAATTTTATGCAATTCAAAAATCGCCCTGCTTCTTTAACCAAACGAAGCCACAAACCACTTTTCCATTTTCGAAACATGGCACCATGATTAGATAAGCTAGAGCCACAAACCACACTACACATTTTCATTTTCAAGATGCTGTGCTGCTCCCTGATGTTATCCTTTCAACCGCTCTCCATAGCAGATGATGGTCCAGGCTCAACTGATTCTCAGCAGAAGCAGTATTTTCAATGCTAGCGATCATATGATAACCTGAGACTCCACATGAATACTTTTCAAATATACTAATGTTCTCGAAACACAAGCAGCCCTAAAAAGATTTTTCCTACGTAAAATACAGTCTAAAATCTGTTAAATTATGATTCAATCAGTAATGAAGTGAATAAAGAAGAATTAAACAAGGCTATGAATCTGAGCAGGTATTCAGTGCCACTTTAAAGATACATATCTAAGCAAATGAATAAACAAATAATAATTACCCAGCCCTACTTGATAGCATTATTTTGGCGAAGCACATTATAACCCTTTCCTTGTTAGGATCGTCTAAAATGTGAGCACTGACAGCGTGATTACAAAATTTAATGCAAGAAACAGCAATTTGGCAGTTAAAATATATAATAAAATAAAAACATTCTGTTTTGAATAATGTTTTGTTTGTTGATACACATGAATATCCCGATATTTTGTTATGTTTTGTGATACTATATCAATTCTCAAAACCAATTAATTTTCAATTGAATTAATAGTTTACATGCAAAGATTCATGGCAATTACTGTTGCATTTTTACCTCCGCCAAGGAGGTTATGTTTTCACCTGTCTGTTGGTTGGTTGGTTAATTGGTTTGTGTGTGTGCAGGATTACGCAAAAACTACTGGATGGATTTCAACGAAACGTGGTGGGAGGATGGGGAATGGGCCAAGGAAGAACCCATTAAATTTTGGTGCGGATCCAGAACCAGGAATGTTTATCACTTTCGTTAACATTGCGAGATAGGGCATTTTTCGTCATTTTCGTTCATTTCTCAGCGAATAATGCAGAAATCTTGATGAGAAAATTCAGGCATATATAAGAGGTGGGTGTCTACGAGTGTGGCTTGATTCAGCTTTATTTAAGGGGACTGGTGGGCCTTGGCGGAGGGATGCGGTCTACTGAGTGCCATTTTCTAGTTTTTAATTTGTTTGCCTAAAGAACGCTGCAAGCACCTTTATTTAAAGATTCCCTTCACACATGTATTAAGGCATATATAAAAAGTCTGACAAGAAAATATAAATATGACATTAAAATCCCTAAAACAGCACCTATTGTTTCTCCATCATTATTAAAAAACAAACAAACAAAAAACCTGCAATATATTGAATCGTACCATTGATAGAAGTGGTCGTGAGCCCAACAGCTAAATATTATCCTATTATTAGTTACAAATGACCCTAGGTGACTATTTTTTTTAAATCTTCAAACACAAACAGAGCTCATTCAAATTTACCAAATCCTGGTTTCTGCAAGCATTTCCCTACAGGCGTCACTGCATTAATACAGAAACACACTGTTCTAACTGGGCAGCTTTGACGTAAGGGTAAGTATTAATAGTTTGGGACATGAATAAGGACTGCAGAATTAGATCCTTATTTCTTACATTGTGCTGTGGAGCTTAAGTTGCGGGACCAGTATCAAAAGTCGTGAATACTGTCAAATTTCCAGCCAACAATAAATCAAAACATTTGTTACTTCGATTCAAACCTCTCGAAATTTTGCTTCTTTCACGTCGGGTATATCTAATCCACGGTTGGTCAGTTGCACGTGTTTGTGAAATTAAGTTTGGTCGTTGGCTGCAACAACTACTCCATTCATAGCATGGAATCATAGCATCCACAGGGGAAAAAATAAATAAAAATGAAGAGATTGTAAGCAGATACACATTAAATACAGCATAAAAAACCTTTTGAGTGTCAGTTTTTCTCTGTACCGAACAGACAAAGATCTACGACCGTCCTATATTACCTGGAGACTAGACCTCTTATTTTCTTGTTTTTCCGTGTCAGATTTTTTTTTCACCATTATTTTATTTTACAACCATGACTTCTGACCTTTCTTTGTCACACAAAAATGCTCAAACAAATGCAATGTTTCCTCAAAGAATACAGCGGTGAAAAGACAGAACGTTCTGTAGCGTCTCGCTCACACAGGCGGACACACAGACTATTTTCCATTTTCTGCACAGAGGTAACTAAATCTATAAAAAAGATTCCCCTCTGAGCATGTAGACCTCATCGCTGACCTCGACACTGTACTCGTCGAGTCTCGCTATCAGGGTGCTGTCAGCGCGTTGAAGAGCTACAGACTGGAGGCCTTGGAGTGCAGCTGTGGCCCTGCTGCAGAAGGAGTGCAAATTGTGGGATTTCCTCCAGGTGAAGCGAATGCTGAGGCTCAACTGAGTTAATTCCTTGAAAATGGTTTGTTTGTTTTTAATGGTTTAATTCTGTAAATTTGCACTGTTCATATTTGCCTGTTTGGGGACAATAGCCACAGTGTTTTAGTGCCCACCGCTGTCATTGCAGAGGGGGGGTGTCATTTATCTGATTCATGTGGAGTTTACGTAAAGTGACTGCACAGTCGGTGTCTCTATCTTTTCTCTCCATGCCCTTATAAACGCATACTTGCTTCCATACATTAAATCTTTCTGCAACTGAGTTGTTACCTCTGCCAAGGAGGTTATGTTTTTACCCGTGTCTGTTTGTTGCTTGGTTTGTCACCAGGATTACGCAAAAACTACTGAATGGATTTCCACGAAACTTGGTGGAAGGATGGGGCATGGGCCAAGGAAGAACCCATTAAATTTTGGTCGGATCCGGACAAAGGGGTGGATCCAACAATTTTTTAAAAATCTCATTCTTTAACATTGTCATTAATTTTTCTGGGAATAATGCATGGATCTTGATTTCATTTTATTTTTTAAATCTGGTATATTTAGAGGGCTGGTATCTATGAGTGTGTACAATTTAGTGCGGATCCAAATAAAAATCCGGATCTAGTGGTTTTAAACGTGTTTTCATAGGGGGGAAGTCTTTTCCTGCTGCTGTACGGTAACAAATAGAAACCTGCAACTACCACCAATGTGTAGCTAAGCTAATATGGATTCAGTAAGGTGCTAACAGAGAGTCACCAGCTGCTGCAGTTGGTGCTAAGGCTTCAATAAGAGGGCTGTTGGGCCTTGACAGACGTATGTGCTCTACTGAGTGCCATTTTCTAGTTTTTAAAAAGTAAATGCTATTAAATAGGCTTTGTCTCATTATCAATACAAAATTAAAATTAAAATGCCAGGCAATAATAGGTTATGACAGACTTTTTATGACTGGTGGACAATGAGAAAGACTGAGGCAATCTCTGCACCAAATACAAATGGGCCAACTGCTTCTCTTTTTGATACTAACAAGGGAAGAATTTACAGGAGTGCCTCCACCCAGGCTTTCACACCTAATCCGTTTGGCCCAGACTTTCGGACTTTTCAGTTTGATCCGAACCAAAATTACAGGTGTGAAACCTCCCCCAGAGCCAGGCCTTGGTCCGACGAAAAGCGGTGATCTCGGTCAAGATCAAACTGAACCATCAATCGTGTTTAGTATGAAAGTTTTTTGGGACTTTCGGACCAAATACAGGAAGTTACAGCAGGCTATCATCATCATATCTGGTAATCGGGAGAGGGAAAAATGAGCCGCGGGAGCACATGGAGAGAGGAGGAGACCAAGTTCTTAGTTAAAATGTGGTCTGACGCCAATATTATACGTGAACTGGAGAACTCATAAAAATGCCGACCCTTCCCAGGTATTTTCGGAAAGGATGAGAGAGAGGACATGAGGAAAGACGAGCAGTGCTGCTAGAAAAAGTGGTACGCTGACAATGTGAAGGATAAATGTCCCTTTTATGATGACCTGGAAAGCGTTTGAAGGCTACCCACTGGTTTGAACCAGTCAATGACTTTAACAAACACCAACGTTACACCCATGCCCATCAGTATCGAGCATTGGGAGACGCAGCTCACTTTGGGAGTCATGTTAAGATCTTTAGTTCCCTGGTATATTTGCAATGTGAAAGCAAAACCAACCGGATCAAATGTATACCATGTAGCAAAAACATGAACTTCGGTTCGGAATTTCAGGTGTGAAAGCACCCAAAATTACACTGTTGATCAATCAGGAACCCTTTGAAAGAGTCTCTCAAAAGTATTTTTAGAGTTATTCTCTACTGGTTGAACCCGTTTCAATTTTATTCCCCTGTCTATTGTACATATCAGACCTGCCCACACAGTAAAAAACATGCATGACTCTACTACAAACTGTACAAACATGCAAGCTTCATCAGCAATGTCATACTGACAGTGACAGAAAAATGAATGTTTTTCTCAACAAACTGCATACAGTATATGCTAATATCCATTACATTATGCATCTGTTCTGACTGTGCTCCATGGAAATATATGCTGTTATGATATCACATGCTGGTACACAGGACAAACTCCCTCCCAGCTATCACACACCATAGTGACAGGTCACCGAATCATCTCTGTCACAAGGCAGGAAATAAATAGATCCGCTTACTAAAACGCTACGAGGTGGGGGCTTACTGATGGATCAGTGGGCTAAGTGGTGTTTCATGTAAATGCGACATATTTGGTGTGAATCCAGATCAGGGAATTTAATCCATGGTTCTGCATCTCTTTGCTACAAAACATCCCATTAACAATATGTTATTTATAAAGAACCTTTTTTAAACAAAATATACAAAATGTTTTACAGAATAAAATTAGTAGTGACTGATGTAGGAGAAGAGGCATTAGTGTGCTTAGATCATACTATATTTAGTATTTCTATTAACTCGGCAGGTCTAAGGACCATTTATAAGAAGTAACAGCTTTTGTGTGATCATGTTTAGAAGTATAACAGGGACCGTACACTGGGGTCTCGTTAAAGTTGGGACAAAGTCAGGGGTCTTGGTGCACTTCAAATCAAACCTGTAAAAATTCCAATAGTGTTTAAATATCAACTTGTGTTTAGACGCAGCTTTAGCGTCAAGACAAATTTGGAAGTAGTGCTTTAATTTTGGTTCATTTTCAGAACAGCATTTTTCAAATTACACAAGGTAATCCATTATTTATCCACTGAAAACGGCTGCTACTCTGGATCTGAATTCAACCACTGGTCTACGAGTCTCTATTCTTCAGATACATACGCATTTGTGATGAATTGTGACACACACTGCACATGTGATAGCAGGCTGGTGAAAACTTTCATGGTGATTAGCTGTGCATTCTAAGTGGGAACAGTTTATATAACCCAATCTGTCTTATAAAATTGAACGAAAGGATTATATGACTACAAACGATGGAATTCGTAACCGAAACAGCCGCGGAATCATGTATAAATAGACTGATTTTTCCGCTCGGTCTCACTGAAGAAACACTGAGGAAACTCTGAGAAAAGAGATTCTGTCTCCCATTTGATTTTCACCGTTACAACAATTAGACCCTTCTGCAGCTTCCCTTTTAAAATCAAATCTGCTGCTATACTTAAATGAAATATACACACATGGATGCACAACCTGAGTGTGCATTCAGAATATGCTGGGAGCCTCCTACTGTCATGTCCCTTTGGTCTAAGTACAGTACGCTGTCTCTGCGTCACATTTCATATTAGCGTGATGACTAAGTCTGTTCCTGAGGCTACAAAACAGCTGCCTACAATGGTTAAGCGACGTCACATACCGCCAATAAAAAATAAAACAAAACAACGAAGACCAACCACCTGGAAGCCACAACACTTCCACATCACTGATTTACCCTTTGAGATCTCCTACTGTCACCGACTTAGGCTTGGAAGGATATCTGCCGTCCGTGCTTGTCGATGGGTCGGCGATGGGGAGAGTTGATGCGGTTGCGGTCTCTGTGGACCCTCTCGACCAGCCCATGGTGGCGGGTCCCTCTGACCGAGTCCAACCCCGATGGAAAGCCACCCTGAGAAAGAGATATTAGACACATAACATGGGAAGTTTGCAGAGAAGGGCATCTGACAATCACTTCTGACAAAATTTTTGCTGTATCTGAATGCAGTATCTCACTCATTTGTATTCATGCCTCAACTGAAGTCTAAAGACTCAGTATTTTATGAAGTAATGTGCCATTTTACCAAACTGTATTGAAACAATCACCGGCTGTTATACAGTCATGTGATGACGGCTGCAGTATGTTTGAAATGTTTGTTTTAGGTCTTCAAAAAGGACTGCTGATTAACACTGCAGACACAAAGGTGCAATTGAATATAAACACAATGCTTTAAATCTTGGAGACCGAACTCTTCAATATAGTTATTAGTAAACATATACAGAGCCTAGCTAGTAAGACTAGCTATAAGTCAAAGGGCGCATCATTTTTTGTGTTTTTCAGGTTTTTTATATCATTATGTAGCTTTACAGTCGTGTTTCTAATGTATTAAAATGCGAACATTCAAATATTGGTCGAAATATGTTTTACCGTTAAAATACTATTTTCCCAATGACAATAATGTTGCTACATATAACCCCCTTATTTCACCTGTGCCTTCGTGTCAGAGCTGCAGGCTGTGTGTGTTTAAACCACGATTGTATCATTTAGACCCGAATACGACAGCACCGCTCAGCCTTGCTTCCAAAATTGCCCAGTGGCCACTCGCGGTACTGCAGCAAAAAAAATTCCCCTTTTTTCCCCATAGAACACCATTATAAAATAAACATCTGTACACCTCAAACTGCAAACGTCAATTATGACTCTTTCTATTATGAATTTTTGATCCTTGAAGGTTTTATATTTGTAAAACTTTCCTCGAGCCGAGAAAAGCCATTTAGAAATCTCTGACGTCATCACAATGTAAAGTCTATGCATATTCAGTCTGTGCATAATCAGTGAGCCACATAACCAGGAAGTAAACCAGGAAGCTAGAAAACCTTTTTGGCGTATACGCCAGGCGAGCAATTCTCGTTGGGTTGAATAGGCGCCATCTTTGCATTCGGTATCTAGTTCTTCTTTATAAATCTATGGTTTTACACCACCTGTCAGAGACCACGTGGTTCACACTTTATTTACTCCTACTATGGTCAACAGTATCTAAATCTGAATATATGTTCCACATTTGAATTTTGGTCATACAGATTGGGGATTTAAATAAAACTGGTTCTGTGAGTTTTAGTAAGCTCAGAGTTGGCTACATTTAATTTAATTTGAGCTGAAAAAAAAAAAAGGTTATCATAAAGCGGAATCTAGGAGCCATTTAGTTTGTCGACTTTTGTTCCCAGAAGAGAAGGTGAATGGATTCCTTAAGTGAGGATCTTTCTCCCTCCATGTGGGGTTTGATTTCTGGAACTGGTCACAGTCTTGTGCAATTACTGCTCTACCTCAAAAGAGCATTCTTCCAACAACAAGGGCACTTTCACCTAGAAACACTGAAACCCAGGATATCCCAGTCCTTAGAGAGCTGACACAGATACAGGCTCAGTAGTACAGAGAAGCACTGTTGGATCATGTACAGTGCTGCATTGAAGACAAGCTGAGAACTACTGCACTGATCTTTTATTTCATATTCTGTCCAGTAAGCAACTAAATTATAAAACGCTCTAAGGAGAAGCTTGTTTGTTCTTCTGAAGCTCCACTACAGCGGTTTGCTGCGTTTGAAGTTAGACTAGACCAGTTGTTTCCAAACCGAGTTGCTTTGAGGACGGGCCAGGAGTGCCGCGTGATTTATCACAACATTGTTCATTTATTGTGCTTTTAATAACCTTTCACTGCTTTTTAAAACACCGGCAACATTAACATTCATTACGTTTTGTATTATGTATTAAAGAATGCCAATTCAAAAGAAAAAAGTAATAAATACCAAAATCACTACATCACAGAAGTTTTAGCCACCCGCCAAAGGAAAATCACCAGCGCCAAAATGAATGAGCATTGAGAGTAAAGATAGTCATTCAAATCCCCTCAGAAAGTGTTTAATAACAATTTATCAAACAACTTCGGAACAAGCAGAAAATTAAACCTTTTTTCGTGAGCCCTAACTGTACGCGGACTGATCAGGCTTAGTGTCATGCGTAATCATCCCCAAAAGGCCCAATCTGAGCCAGGAAAAACCCAGCTGTGGAGTCAGATCTGCGGGTCTCTCTCTTCACATCAGTGTATTCACAACAGCAGCCCCACGTGTCTGCAACATTTTCTTCTTATGCACCGTAAATATTAGCTTATTTAACAAAATGAAAGAAATACATTTAACATATTAGTGTTTTTAAATTGTATTCATTGTTTATTTTCTGTGATAACAACTTAATAACTAATATTCCATCTAAAATGTTTAAAACCGCTAAACATTAGTGTACATGTGTTATATTGGGGTTACGTTGGCAGGGTGTCATGACAACACATTTCCCTTGAAGGGGTGCTGTGGTCTACAAACATTTGGGATTGGACAACATAAGAACAGGGACTTATTGTGGTCAGGCCTTGTGCAACCCCTGAATGAGAACAAGGCCTTGGCAGATTGTAATCCCAAGGTAAGCAGGGTTTTAAAGAAAACATTCATGTTTAGTTTTACATCAAACATCCTTTTTTTGCATTTACAGCACCAGCACGTCTACAAGGCTGTGTTCAGACTGACACTATGAGCACTATGTAAAAAAATGCCGCCTCCTCATTTATGTGAATCGCACTGCTGTGTTGGAACAGCTGGGGTGCTGATGCAGAGGGCTCCATCAACAACAACAACAACAACAAATTTTATTTTTGCCACATAGAAATGCGACATCATAGATGCTGTTTTAGGTTTGGTAGCAAAAGTAACACAACTGTAATTGTGTGGTCAGAAGGAAGACTTTTAGCGGCAGCGTGAGTCCATACAGAGTCAACGAAACGATGCTACTTCACATTGGCTCAAACTGGCGCAAAGATGCATCCATGTGAAAACATTTCAACTTGAGCGAAACATTCATGTGTTTTCCGTCTGAGCACACCTGGAGAAACCATTTACACTACTTCGAAACCTAAAGGGCTGGTTGTCCTGAACGGAGATCCTGGACAAAAACTAAATTCTATTGAAATGAATGTGGAATTTAGTATTTAGTGAAATTATAAACTGTCTAAGACGAAGCTCCATAAATGGTAAAGCAGTCAGGGTTGTTTCAATACCAATATCGGAGCAGCCACTGATACAGCCTAAAATGCTGGATCCACTGATCCAATAAGAATTTATTGGCCCTGAAACGGGACCCTGCTACATCCCAGCAGAGTCCTGTCCACCTGTTTGTAACTTAAGAGATGTTTTACTGCACAATAGCCAATATTCATAAACAGAGCAACTTATGTAACTTCAAGCTCATGTCAGCAAACTTACTTATGTTGATATTTGTGTTCTTTTTCAGTTATAGCTGTTAAACTAATAATAATAAAGTTCTATGGCAGTATTTGTTTATGTTTTCCAAAGTGTCAGATTGGTACTCAGTATTGGCTGATACACAAGTTCAGGTATTGGAATCATTATTGGGATGGTGCTGTATGTTTGGACTGTGGTGAGATCCCACCTGAAATTCAGTGCTGGTGTTGCCGATCTGATTGACGTTGGGCAGAGAGCCTCCGTAGTATTGCGCCCGAGTCTGAGACAAACGAAGATGCTGGATCTTCTGAAACTGCACCTGTCAGTCAAACGGACGACAAGAACAAACACACGACTGTCAGGGTTTATGAATTATGGACATGGATAGAACACATAGCTTCAGAATTTTGCCTCTTCAGGCATTCGTAGCAAACTGTGGACGTACAGAATTCAAGTGCTGTAAAGTCATAGTGTGACGCAAGAAGCGACTCCAGTGTCGAAAATAAATGGCAATAGAATTGCAGGAATATTTGCAATTTATGGGTCACAAGGGGACACATTCTAGGAACTGGACGGCTTGGCCTCCAAACTGCCACCCTACCAATGATTACCTTGCAGAAAACAGAAGGCAGCTTGTTCTGCCAAGAACCTATCATCAACTGATCAGAAATAGGCAAAACAGAGGGGCATTTCTTCCTTAGGCTGAAGAAAGGGCAAAATTTGAATCTCAAAGTCTGCCCTTAAATTTACAGAGAATGGACAGAGAACCCTCAAAGAGGTGGTGAAAATGACAAGATACTCCGGGTGGGGTTGAAAGACGTGACTAAAAAGCTCGTGCAATATCTGTGCGAAGCAACTACAGTTTTACCCACACTAGATTCTGTTCATTTATTCAGCAGAGTGCATTTATCTTGTTTGCCAGAAATTTTCAGTCTTTTCATCATTTCAATTCATCACCAAACAAGAGTTTCTGGCCCTGAAGGAAGCGAGAACAACCCTGACAGTTGTTCTGTGGATACTCTCTCTCTCCCCTCTGCACTTGAAAGAGAAGATGCTAAGAAAAAGGGCTTGTTAAAACTTTCACGACACAGCGTCTTCAATTCTGAGAAAATACTTGAACCTTGAAAGCTGCATCCAAACGTTAAGGAGGCGCACTTTACACCTTCAAATATAACATGTAGCAGGGGCCCAAAATGCCAGTTTAATGAATGCTGGAGCACCACTCCGCCAGTAGTACAGGACAGGTAGACCTGCCGCTGATCGGACATTTTACAAAGTATTGGTATCAGCCTCCACCTGTCAACCTCTCAACTGGAATTACTGACTTTGAGGGAAAATTATAGCTCAAAAAATAATCGCTCCCATCTATATATTTTTTGCAGTTTGATCAGTTCATTATTTATTTATTGATTGATTACTTTGAGTTGAATGTTCAGTTCCAGCTTTATATATTAGGTATTTATTACACTGAGTTTGACGTTCAGTTCAACAGTTTTCCAGTTTCTAATAAAATCAAAGATTGTTCATTTCTGACAGTGTCAAGTCAGACAGTCTGACAGTTTTTC
>JBBPCS010048347.1:0-13018 GCA_037974645.1 Hollardia meadi
GTGTGTGTGTGTGTGTGTGTGTGTGTGTGTGTGTGTGTGTGTGTGTGTGTGTGTGTGTGTGTGTGAGTGTGTGTGTGTGTTGGTGTGTGCTTGTGTGCACGGACATGTACAGTATGTGTGTATTTGGTAGATAAAGCAAAACTAACACGGAGGAGAGACATATATTTTGACAAGAGACTGTGTCAATCTTTTGTGAGACCCTATCTTCCCTCAGGATTTACATAGCCTCTCTGTCGGTAAAGAAAACACACTCCACTCACCAGATATTGGCCCTGTCCAAATACTTCTTGTAAAACATGTAATATGTCCACAGAATAAGACTGATAGTGAGGCGTATTTGTGCTGCGATATGTGAGATGCTTCAATTGTGCTAACTGTGGCATTTTCAATTCATCAAGAGATCATACATGATCACACCCATTTACATGATCACAGTAAAAAAACTAATATCCACCACTGAGACATCAGCTTCAGCCCCACAAGCTGCTGGAAGAATCACTTCTAGCATGTTTAAACCAAAGATGACAGGAGAGGGGGTGGGCAGACTTGAGACAAGTAGGCTCATGTGAAATGTCTTAAGCTGGCAAAACATTAATCATCTCCACTATGGTTTTATTTGTTCGGAGTAATTACATCAAGGCATCACACTTAACGTCAGAATTGATTTCTTTCTTATTAGTTTAGCTCTATAGTTATATAGACTAACATGTTGTTAAAGCAAAATTATTCAAAAGAGGACAAAAACAACACAAGCAAAATAAGAAATCAATAAAAAATAATGTTGAATACAAACAAGCACTTTCTCTCAACCTCAAGCCCCTTAATTTTTTAGATGTATTATCCTATTTATAATTATATTGAAAGCTTTATTGAACATTTGGCCTTAAAAAAGTTAAGGGATGACCACCGCTCAGTCCATCGTGAGAAGAACATGAACATGTGTCCCAAAAATTTCAATAGATGTTGAGACGTGTTGATTCATCCTCTGGAACTAACGAATGTCCAATCCATGCAGCAGATGTTGAGCTATTTCACTGGATAAATTTGATCTATTGCAGGACAAAAAGTCAAGGAGATCACCAAAGTTACTATGATTTATCCACTGGGGACCATGACTGTCTGTAACCAAATTTGGGTGTCAATCCATACTGGATGGATTAGAGTGAAGTCCGGACCAAAGTTGTGGTCCAACCAACAGACCAAGTTTGCTTTCGCTACAGCCATGCTGCAAGCAAAAAAGGGGGAAAAAAACAACAACCCCAAAACAAATAGAATTTGTTAAAAGATAAGAAGAAAAATGTTCAGTTGTCTTCACATGACAAATATGAAATTTCAAATGAGCAGTCTCCATGATTAGTCATCAAACTCTGTTAGTGGAGGAAGATGTTTGGTTGAAATTGGATTTTGCCCAACCTTTGAACTTCAACATACAGTCAACTGAATTAAAACATTGTGAAATTGTGGACAGTTCTCCTTTAAAAAAAATATAAAGACACTCCTCACTCAATTATATGAAAATTATTTTGGATACAAACACGTCCACATTGAAACATCACACACAAACACTCATATTGTCTGACAATGTCAGGATATGTGCTTCTCTGTTTGTTTGCCTGTGTGTGCTGTGTAAATGCTGACACATGACTATATTATTCAGCAGATGGAGATCAGTTTGACCTCCAGGTTGCCCTGTTTTTTCAGATCTAACACAATCTCTGGGGTCACACACTACACTCATTGTTCTAATGCAGAGACACAAATACAGTGCACTGATCAAATGTCTGACGTTGTGAGTAAATGTTTGTGTGTGTGAGTGTGTGTGTGTGTGACGTTTGGTTCATAGTAAGCTAATAGAGAAACTGTGGTCTCAGCAGATCAATATTGTTATTTAAACACGCTGGTGGAGACTAGAAAACATCTCTCTCCTCTTATTCCTCTTTTATCATCCCCATCTTTCTCTCTTTCTCCTTTCATAACTCTTTTCCCCCTCTCTCTTAATCCTTAATTCCTCCCACCTGCCCGTTCTTATGCCTCCACTCCCCCTTTTGTCCCCTTCCTTCTCCCTCTGTTCTTCACCCCTCCTTACATTTCTCTCTTCCTACTCCTTCATTCATGCCTCTCACTTCCACTTTTTTCTGTTTTCTCTACCCATTGAGTGTATATAAAGATGGACGACATGAGAGCTCCCCAAAAGTCAAAGTCAAAACATCTCGATCGCCCCCTGGTGGCTGGCTGCAGTATAGGTCATAAACTCCTCCCCTTCATGTTATCAGATAAGACCTGGGTCAAACTAAATACTCAAAGTGCACATCAAATAAAATTTTCCCAAAATGGTTTCTGTCATTTTAAGTTATCACAGTGATGTATGTTCAAGTGTGGTTTTAATTCGTTATTTGATGCTATAAAAAGGGGGTGAAAGGCCATGATTGACAGCTCAGCCCTGCTTGTGATCTCATAGATGTCTACTTTCTGCACAAAACTAATGTTAAACTTCTCTGGGCAGTGTTGCGGCCTGCATCGTGGACTTAACACACATTCCAGTGAAGAGGAAGCCAAAAAAAGATGAGGACGGAAATACCTTTGTAGACGAACCTGCTCGAACCACTCGAGGAAACCATTAAAACGATCATTTTCAATGCTGTGTGGCTAAATCACAGAGTTAAGTATGCACTGTTCAGGTCGCAACTGGGGTAAACCAGTTGCTAACACAGGCAAGCTAGCTGAGAAGACACATGATGTAAATATGACAGTTTTGATGTAACACGGAGGTGTTTTCCTCTCTTTTAGTAGAGACTTACAGCTTCGCAACGTACAGCAACGTGTCTCTGATAACACTGATATCAACTTGACATTGAACTCCAGGTCACACAGCGAGCAAGCTGAATTTTACTGGGAATAGTTACTGTAATGTATTGCAATCCTACACTCCAGTTACAGAAAAAGGAATCACATTAAGTAAAGTCCAGCATTACCGTTAACGTTGGTTGTGAGTGGCTTGGCTGTGCTGCTTCTGTATTAGTCAAATTTGATGCTGGCAGTATCCTGACTGGAAAACGGCAAAGACAGCAGCTCTGATGCCAAGGCCATTTAGACAAAAACAATAAAAGTTCAAATTTAACCTGTTGTATATGTTTACCATCACATAATTCTGAAATCTTACTGTTTCTTACTGAAGACGAGCTCTGCAGTTCTTTGAGCTGTTGGCATTTACAGTATTTGCCGCTTGCTAAAATTAGAAGCCTAGACCAAAAGCCAAGCAATTAAATATGTTTTTGAAATTATATTTGCCTTTTACATTCAAGCTCTTCACTATATATTTCTGTGTTTTCGTTTGCTGGATCACAATTCACCTGCTTTTAACAGCAACCAACTTTCAAACAAAGTCTGGTTGTAACCTTATTAGTCATATGGGACATATTTGGTTTTCAGTGTGCATGCAGTTTCAAAGGATTCTTAAGAATGAAATTCTTGAAGAAAATCACTGACAGTATTATTGTAGCCTAAATGTTGTATTCTAGCTAAAAACAATGGTATTAAAAGTACTGGTGTTTGTCTTTACAAACCCATCTTAGATGACATAGAATTCAATCCGAAAAGGTTAAATGAGCCAGAATTTCTGCTATTTGCCCAAAACTTTTCATCACAACGAGGAGCAAGGAAACTTCCAACCTTGGTAAGAAAATGAAGAAACATTTTCAACAGACTGAAGAAATTTCCACAGCCTGGCAGTGACCTCTATCACATCCTATCAGGAAGAAAGTACATGGGGGTTTTATCTTATTATCAAGGGTACATTTTCACTGCTGCGAAGCATCAGGAGGTGCAAAGAGATTTGATAAGTGTGAATTACAACATGAAATATACATTGGTGCAAATGACTGGTCCACCTAATGTTTTATAATTGAAGAAAAAGTAATAGTCCACTTTGGGCGAGTGTTAAGGCTGAATGATTTCCATATCACAAGTGAACATCCTGTAAATGGAATGGAAAGCAAGCAAGCAAGAAAGAAAGTGCTGCCTTTAGCTATTGTATAGCAGTTCCTTCTACCTAGAGTGGAACTTCAGAGAAAACACATGGCACACAAGAGAGATGACTGAGAGTTACTTGACAAGTATGTCATGGGACATCAAATCGTCAAATTAATACGGAAAGTGTTAATAATGTGTTCACCAGTATACAGGCAAACAGGCTCAAATGCATCACTATGCCATTTTGGACAAAAAGAAAGAAAGAAAATTCATCCAACAACAACAAAAAAGGAAAGAAAACAAATAAGTAAACACTGGGCAATTATCACTATTAGCCCAAACGTGAGGAGATGCTGAAAAAAAACTTTTACACATCAAAGCCCATTTACAGGTGTTGGGGAGTTCTGCCACATATGGGGAAAAAAGCTGTGTGAAGCCTTTTTTGTGTCTCCAGAGAGAGCTGTGTGAAGCCTGATAAATGTCCTCATGTGATGTCACTTGAGTCAGCATCAGTTGGAGCTTGTCATTTTGAGCTTATTTTAACGCCGGAGTGCTTTTCATCGAGTGAATTCCTGTCCTGTCGCTCTTGTTTTACCTAGTTTTTATTTTTCTCCTTTTTCACCTTCTCCATCAGCAGGGTTCCTTTTCTTTTGCAGGGTTTCCACAGTTATTCCATTAGTTCCACCTGGAGACAGTGATCAGGGAAAATGAAATATCTCTTCCTGTTTTGGTTCTGCAATGACTGGTAAAAGTCAAAACTGCAAAAAATGGTTTAAAACTGCAGCTCTGCAACACAGTCAACAAGTAGGAAAACGCAATATTCCATTAAACTTCCACTTGAAACAGGATTTAAATACTGACAATTACCTGTGAGATAATTCTGTATTGCATTACATGTGACAGAGGAAACGTTGGATATTAACTTGCACAGCCTGTGTGCAGTGATGTGAGCGGAGCTGATAGGGACCCATTAGTGAGGACGTCATGAGGACACACAGCAGTCAACATTAGTCACCGTCATACATGATAAAAACAACGTAGACGGGACTTTGACACAAGTCAATACTCCAGATAGAATACTGAAGGGTTATAGGTTGACTTCCCTGAACACAGCAAGGTACAATAATGCCAGGGTTAAGGGTTTGATCCCACAGACACCATGTCAAAGACACTGACAGAAAAAAGGGGGAAAAAATAGTGTCAGATAAAGAATTTTGTTCTGAAGCTATATACGATCTATTAAATTGACGTGAACAGGCAGTGTGGTCTCAGGGTTTGGAAGGAGAGTACATTATTACATTCTATTACATAATAATAGAAAGTGAAAACTATTTTTAGTCAGAGAAAAGTTGATGAAGAAAGAAAAAATGATTCTGTTGTAGTGATATTACTATAGAGTTGCTTTTCTGTCGATCCCTCTGTGTGTCAATGAGCATTTAGAACATGTTGAAGAAGTACAGTATGTATATGTGTGTATGTATAGAGAAACTCTAGAGATGGACTATACTGTGACCTCTCCTTCTCGGAGCAGGACTGACTCAGAAAAACCATCTGGGACAAAGCAGCGAAAGCTCTCACTTCCTAGTTTTGTCTCTAAGGGGCAAAGCAGGCAACCTTGTTTATTTATTTGTTTATTTATTTATTTATTGAGACTGTGAAAAAATAGGGGGAAAAAACACTCTATATTTTCTTTATATAAATAGAAATGCAGTTTTATTTATGAGACCATACGCGTTTCAAAAGTGACAAAATGTCACACTGGAGATCCTTTGAAATTGTTTTTTTTCTTTAAAAAAGAAAACATTGCTGTAGGTATACAAGCGTAAATTCTCTGTGTGTAGCTCTGTATTACATTGTATCTGTTCCAGTTCCAGTGTGTGTGCATGTTTACATTGCTTGAATGCATGAATCTTTCCACCTAATGTCAATTCATATCTATCTTCCCATCTACTGAATCATTCCAATGAAAATGATCACAAGAAAAGTGTTTTGCCAGGTTTGAGAACACAGCACATCACTTTTTCTCTCTACCAGAGGCTTACAAAAGGCAGTGAGGGCAGGAAGCGACAAGGGCCAAAACTCACAGGGACTATTTAAACACACGGTCTACAGAACGCCTCCAAAGCTGTATTTTCTTGTCTCTGTCAGGAACAAGGCTGCCAACGCTGAAAGGAAAATGTTACTTTGCAAAAACCCACAAAGAGCGGATAATACATTCACATCAAACTAAGATAAAAAACTTTTCACACACAACTTAGCGCACAAAAGAACACACAGTGTATCATAAAAGGAGAGCTTTACAGACGCACGAGTACAGTCACCTAACACCAATTAAATACTACATACACTACTGCGAAGTTGATATCTGAAAGGGAAAGAAGTGTTTTTATGCAACACTGTTAAGTCTTGGTCTAATCCAATGCCTGTGTGTATGTGTGTTTGCAGGATGACTCACCATACAACAGGTGCTGATTACACCTGAGTGACATTTAAGATGCCTCTCCTCCCTCAGAAGCACCACGACTTCTCTCTCTAGCCGTGAATGTTAAATACGCAGACACATTGGTGGCGGAGAAGAGGGGAGCAGTTCTCAACATGCCCTCTGGAACTGTCACACAATGTTTGAAAAATTACATGGTTCAACAGAGCGTTTGTGACCCTAATTATGGAGGAGCCTTGATGTACGTGTTGTTTGGGGAAAGTCTTTCAAACTTTGTGAAACACAGCGCTAACCACAGTCAAAGTCACTGGAGAGAGCCTGACATCGCCAGAGGTGCCCGACTGACAGAACGACCTCCACTCTCTGTGATCATCAGAAAACACAGCCGCCGCCACCAACCACAATCAATTTGTCTTTCAATTATCTGAATCAGGATTCTGAAACCACTGTCGCCCATCAGAGCCTGCTGAAAGATCCTCTAGCAACTGCTAAATGAGAAATTTACGTGGCGATTTGGGGTGTTGTATCTCTCGCTCTCAGAGAAGTTATCATGTATCTAGAGATCCACAGTCCACATTTGTTTGTCAGGTTTGTTTTCTCTCTCTGCTGTAGCCTACTCAGGTCTCTCTTGCAAAACAGGTCTTGATCTCAGTGAGATTACCAGATTAAATAAGGACCTCTTTTATCTTTTTCCAGAGCTTTCAACAGCATACTCACTTTTCATTGAGATCAGTGAAGTATGCGGATGCAAAAACCTTTGGCAAACTGCTAAATTATGCAAGAGTAATGGAACAGTTTATAAGGAAAACGTCATGAGAAAACATAGAACTGAAATTTGGTTGGTACAAACATCCTCAAACATTCTCAGATACTAACATAAGTGGCACCCACGTAGATTAGGGGTTAGGATGATGTGAACTGCAGCGTCGCCAGTTTGATTCCAACTGAGATATGGAGGTATGTGGTTTTGAAAAAGCTGCCTTAAAGTGTTCCCAGCCAGTCAGTGTGTGTTTCTTTACATTGACAAGCTGTGATACCTGTTTTGATAAGCTAAATATCTCTTTCTTTGTCTATCCCACTTTCACTACAAATCCATGTTGTAGGAAATGATCAGTGAAATTAAAATAACACTAATACTAGAATGGTGCTTTCTCTTAAAAACACCACATTATACCTCTTTTCACCAATAAATCTGAATGTAATAGGTTTACCTTCCACCACAACCCTGGGTAAACTATGCTAAACCTCTTATTACCACAGCTGCCTTCACTTGATAGCATGCCTTGACATGCCCGTTCCCATGGAAACAAACTCCGGGCCACCATGTGCTCGACTCATGGGGAGGTGAAAATGGCTTGCCATCAATTTGCGGCTGGTTGGCCTTTTCTGAGAACACCACTGGCCCTCCCTGTGGTGATGTGTTTCTCCCTGCCTTAACTTAAGATAGTAGGGGATTGTATATCCGGAGGTCCAAAACTTTGATGGACAAATGCCTCCACATACTACTGGATACTGATATTTTGTCCAAAGAGCCCCATCTGAGAAGACATTCGCTGTTAATATATGTTCTATGTATGTATGTTCTCTGCAGGATTACAATAATGTGGATGGGAGAGGGAAGTTCGGGTGGTAAAGAAAGAAAAAAAAGTGCCCAGTCACACCATGAATGTATAATTTAGACCTGGATATGGCTTTGCTTCCAATTTTGCCCAGTGTCCACTCATGCCTGCCAAAACTTCCCCTGCAGCCAGAAAACAGAAAAGAGACTGCAAACAAGGTCAGTTATGACTCTTTATAATATGAATATTTGATCCATGGATGTTTTATATTTGTAAAACTTTCCTCAGGCAAAGAAAAGGCAATTTCCAAATATCTGACAACATACCAATTTAATATCCATGGGCTGAGCAGGAGCTTGCGGGTGGGGCCAGTAGAGACACACTACTGCACATGTTCAGTGAGCCGCATAACCAGGGAGTAAACCCAGTAGCTAGAAAACTTTTTTGGCGTATGCCCCTGGCGAGGAAGTCTGATTGGGGTGAATAGGCGCCATCATTGCATCTAGTATCTAATTCTACTTTTACATCTATGGGTCACACCCGAAATTGGACATGGATAAATGTGTTTCTTGTGCATTCTTGGATAAAAGACAAGATGGCCAAAATGGTGCAGGCATTAATTTGCTGTCTTAACAGCCTCCACTCTTTGCCTTGACCTGATGTCAGGACATTTTCCAGCTGAAACCTTAGAGAGAGTGATTAATAGAAAGTTTATTAATATGCAATTTTACAGTGTTACAGATTTGTTGGCACAATTGCTGATATTTTAGGTTTCAAAAGCCTAACAACTTGTAATTGTTATTTATGCCAAGAATATAGTTTGGCATTTTTACACTACACAGAATTGAATTGAAAAATAATTGAAAATTAAGACCCAAAACAGACCCAGACCAAAAATGTACTTTGTCTTTGGTAATATGCTGTCTTAAACGTACAACTTGTAAAATATGGCCAGAATTTGAAGGTACTTCCAAAAATATTGGGGGCAGCATGGTTGTACTGTGTAATTATCTTTGGCTGTAGCTCTAGCAACTGTTAGCTTAGTTAGCAGTGGAGCCTGTGGCCATATAGCTCTCTGAAGTCTCCCTAGATTGTGACCTCGGATCACAGGGGGGAGTCACCATGGACAGCGAGGCTCAGCTCAACTCAGCTCCACAGCCTGAACACGGCTGGAAACCAAACTGGGAATGGACATAACCTGATGGAGGATGATAGGACATACAGGTAGGGACAGGAGAGAGGTGAAGCAGCAGAACAGTGAAATATAGTCTGCCATTAGCCCTAAAATGACGTAGAGATGGATTATTTTCACATCTTACTCTGTGAATGGAGCATTTACTTTGACCAAACCAGAGGTGACTGTGAAAAGACAAACCAAGACCAAGTGTGTTTTACAATGATTTAATAAGGCAATTAAGCTTGTCTTACTCATCTTAGAAACTTGAATTCGGAAGGTGTACAGATGTATTTTTGTTAATAAGAAAAATAGGTGTAGGTGAGTTTGTTTTGTTTACTTATTCAACTAAACGCTAAGAGAGCTTGTAAATCTTAGCAAACTCGCTGCTCATATCCATCTCCCAGCTGAAGCTACAGGGGGATATCGCCTGTAGAGGTACAAAGTGGTATTAAAATCATGGTATCACGTTCATTTTTTAAAATGTTTTAAATTGAAACAATGGCCATATCTTACAAATTGCACCCATAAAACCTACAGAGAGGTAAGGCTTAGTTGTAGAAACGCACCTGCAACTTTAGTGGACTTATTCAATATAGTTTGAGTCCTTGAACCCAATATTGACCTGCAATTAGTATTTCTGTCCATCTGACTCATCTGTCTTTCTGCTGTCAAAATTAGAGAAAATTACAAGTCAAGCAAACTCTAAATATATAAATATGCAAAGTCTCATTGACCAAGACAATTGTTTTCCTTATATCCTTATTGTCCAGGCACGTAACACTCTCTATCAAACAGACTGCTTATCATTCAAGTGTATCTGCTTTGACAGCTGACAATAACTCAACCATTGACCCTGTGCTGTTTCTACCTCTCGTGCATTTCTAGTTTCTAATCTGATTCTTCTTTCTTTTTTCTGTCCAGTCATCAGTACTGTACTGATTTTTAAAATCTGTTCTATTCCCAACAGCATAGTTGTTGATGCTTTCTGTTATGTTCTAAGATTCAACTAAGTTCAAACTCATTTGCCCCCCTTGAATGAAGAAATAAGTTATTCATATATAATCTGCATAACAAATTATTCCACTAGCCTAATAATTTGCTAGACAAAGCACCCGACCCAAAAGGGACCGAATATTGGCAAAAATGCGGATCTCAAAACTAATTCACACCCAGCCACTATTACGGATTAATGCATGGCAGAGCTTCCCGGTTCTACTCTCTTAATGGTTGGGGATTTTTTTCCCCAATCACACACACACAGAGGTGAATCAGCTATCGAAAGTAAAATGTTAGTAAATTGAAGTCATGTTCTGCAGAGTTTTGTGCTCCTGCTTTACAAAACAGTTGTTTTGAAAAATACCAATTATCCATAAAGCACGCAAGGCATAGAATGGTTATTAATATTTCATCTGCTGTCAGCTGCATGAGAAAGTCTTTCATGACAAACAGCATGAGACAAATAGAGCAGACGCCAAACCTCAGAGAAGTTTCTCTTTAAAAGCTTTAGTTTGTATTGATCTATTGTACGAATTATCTGATTTGTACTGATTTAAGATCTATACCAAACTTGCAAGCCAGCATATTTCTGCTGTGTGTCCTTTTTAAAAACGCTAGCCAGTGGCTATGGCATTACATGCCAAAGGGTCAGAAACTCCAGCATAATACTATATGGAAGCCTTGACTCCTACAAATTACCTTTAGATTCAAATTTTCAAAGGAAAATACATTTTGAGGGAAACATAATACATTAGGAAGTGTTGTTAATTATCATACCAAGAAAGCCACTAAAATGTAAAAGTATTTCATTTGTTTTCTGCCAAAACTTGCAACACACTATCCACTTGTAGTGACTACAACACTTATTTAAGGGACGGGAAAGATCATGGTGTCACAGTGCTGTGCTAAATCTCAAAGCGTTGACTCTGAACATAATCCAGGCAGAGCTATTTCACCACAACATAATTATGGAAAACAATTTAGTAATATACAAATGTAATTTCTAGAAGATAGGGCCGTACTTCTCCATTAGCTAGTCCTCAGGGAGTAGCTAAGGTTCTTCTTCTGAACCTTCTCCAGGAAACACTGTGAGTAAATCCTGTGAGCATTTTTGACGCCATAAATCTCAGCTGCAAGAGAGATACAGTATGTGTGAAAAGAGCCAGTTGCCAGGTCATGCTGAAAATAGTACACTTAACACCAGCTGGAAAATGATGGCGCGCATATGTGTGTGTTGTTTTGGGAAAAACACACCCGTTTAGCCTTCATCATTATGGTGGTGTCATATGACTGTTATTTTACAGAAAGCAATGTAACACAGTTTTTGCTAAAACAGTTAACACCTAGTAATTTTTTCCATCACTTACATTAACTCTTTAATTTTGTTAGTTAATCCTCAGTTATTAGTTGCAGAGTTGAAAAACATTTCTTCTCCCATGAAAACTTGAATAAGAACATTAACACCAAGACAAACATGAAGGTTGCACATAAATCAGCATAAAAGAACAACAGTTCAAGAATTTGATCCAACATGCAGTAGTGCAGTGTAAGATCAATGTGACGCCTCAGCAGATCAAGATCCAACTGATGATACGGCGAGCAAAGCAACAAAGGTCTTCTCTTCTTACAAAAAAAACAAACATGTTCTTCGAAGAACTTTTTTGTGTCTTAAATTCCCTTCACTCAACAACAAACACCTGGTTCTTCTCTGCGAATTTCAGTTTCCCGTTTAAAACGAAGCTCCAAAAATCTGAATTGTGCATTAAATCGCAGTGGTTGTTGCATGCCAAAGACCTTGCATGTTGGGGCTAACAGGCCATGCATGAGTGAATGAGCTGTTGTGTTGTGGCTTTTAGAGCCAGCCTTTAACAGCAGGCGCTTTAAGCTTAGGTTGGCCTGAATAATTGGACATACTCACCATGCAGGGGTCTGAGACTGAATTTCCACCTAGGTATGTTTTCTGTCTTAAGTCAACTAATGTGTCAACTACTTGATGACAAAATATAATTTGTATGTAAATTACTGGGCACTATGACCTACATTAGGTTAACTTTGTTGGTTTTCATGTTGAAATAACATAAATGTAGCCAAAAAAACACGCCTGATTCACACTTTTAGTGCCCTTTTTGGCGAGTAAATCACTTATACCTAAGACTTGGAAGCTCTTTGTTTATTTTACTTCACCATAGTAAAAGAATCACAATTACATGTTGTGCTGAACGAAATTCTTATCTATCGACTGATGTGGTTGCCGTCATTTGTGTGGCCTCTACTCCCTCCACTGACCAACAAGCTAACAGGTGAGTCCAGATCGGTTCAGATTTTATTAAAGTGACTCTAAACTGCTTTAAGAAATACCTCTTACAGCAGGCAGATGTCCAACTAGGCCTGTTGCGTTGCATCGTGTAACATTGGACGCTTTAAATAACTAAAATGACCCACACTGGCTTGAATACACTGTGGAGCAATTGTTTGTTGAATTCAGGCTTCACTTCTTTATCTTCCACACAACAACACACAGTCTCAGACCCTCCTATCTCCTCTTGTGGAAATGTCTTAGCTGTGCTCTGCTGCAGCATGTGGCAGTCTCCCCATCGATAGCCGACTTAGATCAATGACATCAATGTTAGACTGACTCATGAGACCTTGATATGATGCATGGGCCTCTCGGTGAGCGTACGCATGCCTGTGAACGTGTTTGTATCGGTGTGTGCGTGCAGAGGCTAATTCATAATGATGACAGGAAATATTCCATCATATCTTCACACTCAGTCATCTTTACCAAACAGCAGACAGGAGAGAGAGACAGAGACAGAGAGAGAGAGAGAGAGAGAGAGAGAGAGAGAGGGGGGGGGGGGGGGGGGGTGGGGGGGGTGT
>JBBPCS010048358.1:0-19268 GCA_037974645.1 Hollardia meadi
AGCCTCTCTGTCCCACTATAACCAGTCCATTTAGCCTCTCTGTCCCACTATAACCAGTCCATTTAGCCTCTCTGTCCGAATATAACCAGTCCATTTAGCCTCTCTGTCTGAATATAACCAGTCCATTTAGAGGCACAATATATACCAGACCAATAAATTATCAGCCTCATTATGGCAAAATTTATATTATTAGCCATCAGCCAATAATGACATTATACCCGATAATATGAAGCCAAATTGCTTTCATTGACTTAAGCAGACTCTGATAGAGTGGGTGGTGGTATGCATCTTTAAAGTTGATTTACGCTCCATCAATATGCACAAAGAAGAAGAAGAAGGAGAAAGCCACAGCATGCTGTTGTCGCGCTCATGACATTAAAGTGTGGTGCAGTTATCTTATTGGTATTGGCATCGAGGAGAAGGATCATCCATATTGTTCAGGGTTCAGTCAGTTTGAAGAGACTTTGACGATTAGAGGATGCAGAGACTGGCACTTCAACCGGCCGGACCACCTTGTCACATTAAAATGTCCGCCATTTAATAATACAACATCTGTAAAGAAAGATAAAAGCTATAAAACACATGTAGTACACCATAAACAAAGCGAGATGTGCTTTGCACATGTGTTCCCAGCTCCCTAACAAACAGTAAAACTCATCCCAACATGCTGTGGTCATCGCGGTGACAGAGAGCACCCAGGAGTCTTTGTTTGCTCGCTGCAGCTCTGGCCTGGACTCGAACAGGGCTGCATTGATGCAGAAGGATTACTTCACAGCATCACCTCCCTCTCTCCCTCTCTCACCTCACCTGCACCACATGCCTGCAGAGCACAATCGCCCTCAGCTTCGGTGCGCATTACCGAGCATCATGCTGCGACCCCGAGTCACACATTCAGAGGGCAACAGCGGAACAAGGGTGACAGATTCACTCGTGGAATATTCTGAAGCAGCAAACATGCTAATGAAGCATTTTCTGTTAGCCTTTAAATGGTAACATCTGGTAAGATTGAAAGGTAGAGACAGGAATAAATTATTTAGTATGACAGGGCAGAATTTAGTCCTGTTTGAGCCCTTTATACTCTCGCTATTCTAACATATGCAAATCCATTCAAGCAGGCAGATAAATCTCACACGTAACACACAGCTGAGACACCCTGCAAGATATAGGTACATTTCTATACATGAGAGGTATATTTCTGTGATGCGTAAGGCATATACAACACCGTACTTCAGCCTCCAGTGTGAAAGCAACATGCATCACAGCATCCTCTCCCACGACACAAACATGTGCAGAGGCTCCCATAGTGGCATCTTAATGTGGAGACGGGGTCACGTCAAGGGTAAAGGAGGACTGATCTGCAGCAGGATGCGCTGTCGAGGAAAAGTATGACAGAAAAAAAACACGTGAAGCCTGTTTCAATAATACATGAGGAGGGGATCTATAAAAGGGGGTCAACACTGAGAGCATCCCATGACATTATAAGATGGTTTAGATGATATTAAGTGACATCTGCATCAAATCCACCTGCATTCCAGAAGTAGCACACACGCTTGCATTGTACTCCAAAAACAATGGCATAAAGAGAATCACAAGTGAGCAACCTGAGTTTATGAGGATGCTACAAATCTTCCCTTTTGTTCCACTGCCCCATTGTTCTACAAACATTTTGATCCTGCTCTCACTCTCTTTACACGAACACATCTGACCTTCTTAACATGAGTCTTCGAGAACTCATTAGATGATTACACACAGATTTATTCTTAATTATTTTGTCGTTAAGCCCTCCATTAAACAAAGGGCATCTGCAATGACATGCGTCTGTGCAGTTACGGCTCATATGGGCACCTTATTCTTTATGCCAAAAAATGTGAGTATAGTTATTAATTGTGATTACAATAACATATCTCACAGCACTTTTGAAGCTGCTACTTTGATATTGATTGCACATTTCATGCTTTCTATATACATATGCTCTATAATTTGGGTAAAACTAGACCACTATTTGATCAGAGACAGAAGAATATTACATATCCTTTGTCTCATGACAGAAACAAAGGAGGAAGTCGGGTGTTACAGAATGACAACTCATGGGAGACGCATGACTCTCCCAATTCCAACTGAAGGCCAACCTCAACCAAGTTTTTATTATTGTAACCATGACAACGAAGCTACGCTAACCTTAACAAAGTACTTATCTTATCCAAAACCATGAACCAAACCGATTTTTGGCCTAAACCAAACCTTAACCACAGTCGTCATTTTTCAACGGTATGTAAAAAAAAAAAAAAAAAAAATTTCAGATTAGAAAGCGCTTCTATTCTTAGTCATCGACAAGATATTTAGTCGTTAAGTAGTAGGCTATTTGAAGGACTTTAAAGGAGCACAGTCCTTGGATACAAAATAAACAAAGCCTGAGTTATTAAAATGTCCTTGATTAAGACATGGAATGAAAGTTCTTCGCCCACCATGTGGTTCAAGGAAACAAACTGTATAGTATTTACTGTTCAGAAACTATTTTACTATACTATGTTTTATTCATGCATACACGCAGGTATCCATCTTTTGGAGATAGGGGGCCTTGGTAGGGACCATTGACATAAATAAAGATGGACAACGCGACTCCACTTCCTCCCACTGTACAAAAGTTAAGTCAAAATATCCCGGATGTGAGCGCTGCTATCCTGCCCTGGTGACGTCATTTGGAGTCTGGGCAGTAGTGACCGGGCGGTGGAGCAGCGATATCGAGCTCCTGCCCATACACCCGCCCGACTTAATCACAAGCAGGGCTCAGCTGTCAATCATGAGGTTTCACCCCATTTTTATAGGATCAAATAACTAATTAAAACCAAACTGATCAGAAAAATTAACACTTGAACATACATCAGCGTGATGAGAACCACCTTAAATGACAAAAAACATCTTTGGGAATAATTTATTTGAGGTGTACTTTGTGTTTTTAGTTTGGTCTACCTGATATCATTGAGGGGGAGGAGTTTATGACCGATACTGCAGCCCACCATCAGGGGGCGATCAAAATGTTTTGATGTCATGTCAAGCTCTCGTCGCCCATCTTTATATACAGTAGGGACACGTTGTGACAAGGCTGCTAATTGACTATCAATAAAGCTAATGCAAAAACATTCTTTTGCAACTACAGTATATGCAATACTATTATTTGTTAAGTACTCCAAGAGCACCACTTTGTTGTGATGGCTGCCTTGTGTAAATTCCAAAAAGGCCAAATATGCAATGACAGAAACTGTCCTGTTGGCTTGCCAGCTCCATCCTCTGCACCAGCCTCCTCCCGGCAGTTCTTATAGGCTTCTGTGGTGCCAGATCAAGATGCACCATGTTGAGCGAGCCCTGGTGGGATGAAGCATTGCCAGATATGTGCCTGAAATCTCCAGGGTTACTGAGGCTGTCAGATACGTGTGAGAAAATCTCCTGCGTTCGAGGGCTGCCAACTCTGCCTCAAACCCCGACGGGCACCGGGTTGCCAGCTCTGTCTCAAATTGCAGGCATTACTCTAGGTTGACAGATATGCACCAAAGGCTCTCAACTTGCTGTTGCTTTGCCAGATGTATTCCACAGTAGGTGAAATATGAGCTCTGAAATGTGCCACACGGGGTTGTTCTAGCTGCATAGAAACAATATTAAATGTGGATGGATTCACAGCAGCAGAGTTTGGTTTTCTATTTGCTACCATTTCTTCCAAGGTTGATATTGTTCCAAGACCAACAAAAAAGGTTTTGTACAATGACATACTGTTTAATCAGGCAGAGCATGAAACATTAGTCTGATGAGGCGCCGGCTTATTAAAAAGCAGAGTTTGATATTAAACAATATGCACTTACATAACTGGTGATTATTAACAATGCCGAATCTGGATTATTCCATCAAAGTCTGTAAGAATACAACTAGTTTTATGCATACAGAACTAAACTAAACCAAGACCCAAGACTTCTTCTTGACCTAATGTACAGAAGCTGCTGCTGTTCGCAGCTAGGAACAGAGGCTCATACTGTGAAGAAGAAGCATTTTGTATGCAAGCTGGCAAGAGGATATTTTGGATTGCAAATCGTTCACTTACAGTAGGATTCAAAGATAAACACAGGGTAAAAGCTTTTTTTGGTTTTTTGCCTGACGCATGCTGGGTTGTTCCACACACGCAACTTTGCACAAATGGAGGGTAAAAGGCAATTTAAGAGTAATTCAAAGCAGGTTCCAGAGGACTGCTGTCAAAGGGAAAACAAGGCTACAGGGACGTTCTTACAAGTCTCAAGTGTGCAGGTTTATTTAATTCAAAGACCTCACTGTTCTTTTTTAAACACACCTCCATTCAGAGTGCACACACACACACACGCAAAGACACCAAGTACACACACTCCAACACAATGTCACACACACACAAGCTATTGTTGACGAGCCGTGGGAGAAAGAAAAATCCATTACTGTGATGATTGACTTTGCGGCGGGATGGGCTGACCTTGAGCGGCTGTGTTTTCCTTCAACTCAAAGAGCAAAATCTCAAGAAGTGGGAGGATTTACGAACCTATTAATTCAAAGCAAATCCCCACACTGACCTACAAATCACACATGCTGTCAGTACGAAACACTCCAAATTCTCCTCCGTGAGGAAACAGCAAAGGTGCACGGCTTACACTGGATAATGTAACTTCTGCACCCCTAAAACCTTGCTGTTGAAAGATGTGGGGTGCGCTGAATACCACTGAATACTATTACACTGTTAGATAACATAAATCATCAGAGGTTCAGAGCATCCTCCACCTGTAGGGCTTCATCTGCTACAGATGATGATTTCCTGTGTTCCCCTGAATGTCTTGTTGCTTCCAGTCAAAGCTTGATGTGTGATAAATAACAATATAAGGCTCGTTTGGTCTATAAAATGTCAGGAAATGGTGAAAAATGTTTCACACCATGGCGATGCCTTTAAATGTTGTTTTATTGACCGACATACAATTTAACATCATGTATGATAGAAGCTGCGTTTCCAGAATTGTCAAGCAAATTTGAAAGAAAATGCACATTATGTTCGTCCAAAGGTGGTGGTATAGGTTAGATTACACTTGGCTGCAGCAATGAAAAACAGTTGTTTGCCAACCGCAAATAAACCTCAAAGAAGAAAAATGAGAAAAACAAAACAGCCTTGGCCATCCACGAGGAAAAGATTGAATTAACCTGGGAATGGGAATCTTATGGGAATATCCGAGAAGACGCCGACGGCGGACACAGCTTCCTCTTCTTCTTCTTCTTCTCTCAGGGCCGAAACAGGTCAGTCACATCAGAACTTATTCTGAGAAGTGTTTCCATCTTCTGTTAAGCGCATTAACTCTTTTTCAAAGGGAAGAAACATCTCAATCGAGCATGCTAACTTTATTTTTGCGAAATAGAGGAAGTTCATTCTAATTTTGCCATTTTCATCAACCGGTAAATGTTTGGCATTTTTACTTGGAAAATGGCTAAAAAGAGTATTTGATTATCAAAATAGGCGCAGAATCAATTTCTGTCGATTGACTAATTCGAATGCAACATGTTTGTGGGAAAACTGGGCCTACCCTTTTAAAATAAGATAATTTGAGAGTTTTGAGTATCTAAAAGGTGAAGTAGATAATTCCGAGATTGATAATTGTTAAGTGTCATTCCTGGTGCTTCGGTTTGGTATTCAGATCGAGCCGAGGGGATAGCGGCTAACCCAAAGTGTCAATATTTGACCACCTGAGAAGAAGAAGAATCGTCTGCTTCCCCTTTAATGAAAAGAATTAAAAAATGAAACACAATACATGTTCCTGCTGACTGTTTCCACGACAGTACTGAGATTTATCACAAAACTGCAATATACATGGAAAAAAATGTATGTTCAAAAATACCATATAAAACATTTTCTCTACAAATGTTTGATGAGCTACTTCTCCACAAGAATAAAACAAATACACCAAACAACAATATTATGCAAAGGAACACAAGCTAGTAGCTGTTCTTTCCCCATGCGTTTCAACCTTTTCTTCCCTTTTTCCTCCTGTGACCTGATCTTTTCTTTTTCTGTTCATTTTATTTTGTATTTCTTTGGTACATATAATGCGGGTAAGCACCTTGTGTCTGTGTTAGAGGGAAGAAAACTTGTATCCTCAGTGTATCACACTCTGTACACAACATCACGGAGGCACATCTGTATCCACAGCCACGGGAGCATGTCTATGCTAATCAGCTGGCGTGATCTGCTGTGAGCTTGGCTCCAAACCGACAGGGAATCCTAGCCTACAAAAGCCTGCTATTTATATCCCTCCCAAGTTCTCCCACTGCCTGTCCCTTTCATTAACGCTGGTGGATAAAAGTCCTTAATTAAAACGGCGTTCTCTGCAGCCAAGCAGCCCCGGACATATTACGAGCTCTCGCATCGTGTAAGCTGCAAGACCTCGGTGTTGATACAGTTAAAGAGAGGGAGGTCGACTCCTGAATAAGGAATTTCCCAAATCTGACACACACGAAGAGCAGATTGCCATTAGGAGAATTTTTTGGAGCAAAGAGCCATAATCAGAGAAGATGGGGAGTAAGGAGCGGCTCCTAATGACATGACTTGATGGAGCGCGGAGCTTCATTTCTTCCCATCTCCTCTACCTTTGCAATGTAGCAACACACATCACCTTGGAAACAAGTAGTCTTCTTCTCTGAGCATTGTTACCACAGTAAAGCATGTGACCTCTCCCCTCCGACGTGCTGCAGCTGTTATGTCTTCTGCACAGTGCAGAAGGCAAAACTGATTCTTCTCTTCACCGGCAGACTTAATAAATGGGGTTTAAGAGATAAATCATCCAACAATTCACAAAAAAGGAAATCATGGTTGTTCCGACTGAACCAGAGGAAAAGTGGACAGTTTAATCTTTATTTCTTAGCCTTAGCACACAACCTGGTTATATTTTCAAGTATTAAAACCTCTGTTTGGTTACAGCAGCAACAAGTGTAAGAGTCTCCACTTGAGCCAGTTGCTCTGTGAGGATTTTTCACCTGGCCTATGTCGCCAAGCCCTAACTGTGCACAGGCCGATCATGCTTACTGCCGTGTGTAGCAACGTGATCTCATGGGATGGCGTATGAATAGCACGCCGCTTGTAAGGTCTCTAAATGCGTGTCATTTCACGCATTTGAAGCTTTTCGCGTTTCATTTAACGCCGTCCAGAAACGACAACGTCAGGTGACTTTTGTTGTCTTAGTCAAATTATTTATGGTCGCAGTTTAGGCATAAAAATGACCTAGGTTAGGTTAGGTTTGGTTAGGTTCAAGTTCAAAACATTACCTAACTTAACTTACAGACAAGAAACGGAGAAACTTACTGTCAATATCAACTTTGGGTTTTACACGGGACACGAACTAAGAAAGCAAAGAGGGATTCATCCTCTGGGAACCATGAATGTCTGTACAAAATAAGTGATAAATCAGTCCGGACCGAAGAGGCGTATCGATCGTCAGACCATCATTGCCATCCATGGAGCCATGCTGCTAGCATGTCTAAAAGCACCCATCTTAAATATTAATTTTTATAGCCTACCTTAGCTGAAACTTCTAATCTTTTGTCTACAATGTGTACTGGAAACATCAGTTGGGCTGTGAGATTATGAAGATGTCTATTGCTTCACATGCTCTATCACGCTCTTTACAGCATTTTTTTTGTTTTCGTTTTTTTGGACGAATCTTTGTGTTCCTCTTCATGGTACGGCAGGAAATTTGCATGAAGGCAACACAAACAATCACCAAGGAGAGTGAACATGACACACAGGGCTTGTAACTAAAAGAGGAGCTACTTCTGTTGCAAAGACGTGGTTTACAGACCAGGAAACCTTTGAAAATATAGTAAAAAGATAGACTTTTCCATGCCTTCATTAACTATTTTTCATTTAAAGGGACAATGCCCAGCACAAACCTAAACATGCATGTCAGAATAATTTGTCAAATATGCAACAAAAACCGCTCTCGCATTATGGCTAAAATGGAAAACAGTGTAATAAAGCCCATTTATCACTTTTATTGAACAAATCATCATTTTGGGCCAAATTGGATGACATGAACCCTGAGGATAAACAACACCTACTACTCTTTCTACTCTACTGATGCAGCTCCAATATTAAACACAGAGCATCGCATTTGTTTGTTTCCTTGGAAACCGTTTTTTTTTTCTTCTTCTTTTGCCACCCACATGTGCACAATCACCATTAGCAAAAAGCAGCGGTCAATCTGCAAAGTCCTTCATTCAGTCCTTGTATACTCTTAATTATAAATTAGATCAAAACAACAGCAATCACACTCTGAAAAACACAGAAACTGGCACAAGATTGATGTTCTCAATCTCACGGCGACACTGAAAGGTTGAGTCAATCATGACAGGCGAGTGAAGGTGAGCACAGATCCTCACATCCTATTTAAATATTTCATGTCAGTATTATCTCTGAATAACCATGTTCTAAAACTGGCCACCCTGTTGGACCCGTCATCCTCCGGATTCCTTCAGACGGGGACGAGCTGGTGAGTAAAATCGGATCTTCTATATTTAGAAAGATTGTGCACAAGAAGATGCCCATTGTGTATTGTGGAATGAAAGAATGTTTTTTTTCCTAATGCAATTCAATTTATTTTAAGCACTTTCTATGTTTTTCTTGATTCAATTTTTTTCTTCCTTCTTTTTTCTTCTTCCTTTGATGTTTTATTTATAGAAATAGAACAAGTTGATTTCCACTTTTAAACTGGCATGTTTTCTCTTATTCTAATAAAATGAAATGACGAGCCAGAGATTTCTTTGTGAAAAGGTGTGATGCAAATTTACTTTGTAGTGTGAAAGAGGGTGTCATTAAAGTTTCAAATCACTTGCAAGCAATGAATAAAATCAACAAAATTTTTTGGAATGAGCTCAAAACTGATCATGTGTCGTTGAACCCAGATGTCGTTCTGTATCGTTTGCTTTTGATGCGATTATTGCATTGATCTCCTCCGGTAATTCATTCATTCTTCAAGTATATTCTGTGGAGTAGGATGGCTTCTGCAGCACACTTCAAGCACCCGGGAGTGAAATCAAACGCCTCATACATTTGGTCACCAGTTCCGACTGCTGGAAGAGGAGAAACCGTGTAGAGGGTTCTTGAACGCACTCATGTGGCCTTATTTTCATTGCAGGATGAAACCTTTGGGCTGGAAAATGGACAATTCCTCCATGAGAGTGAAGCGGACACCTAATGATGATCATCCTGTGCGGATGGAGCATTAATGACAGGGCTTTAATGTGTGTGTGTGTGTGTGTGTGTGTGTGTTTATGTGTGACACTAGTGCTTCCCAAGCACTACCTGCTATTTGACTGCCTTGAGATAATAGAGCTACTGAATCGATGTTTTGTTAAACACACCCAAATCCATAAAATGGGACACACTGGACGTGTTATGAATAACAATTACGCCATCCGCTCACCCCTACAAGCTATGCAGACACTCAAGCATGCAGCGGAGGAATCCTGTGAGCAACAATACAGCCTGCCTGTGTTTCTATCTTTCTTCGCTGGGAAAGTAAAGGTCATCGGCTTCAGGGCTCGTACCAAAGGAGGAAGGGGGAGAGGAAGTTCAATACTGTGGAGGCGGGGCAGAGAAGTCGTGCATCAACTTGATGCTTGGTTCCACGGGGACTGAGAAGTTCCTATCGGCTGCTGCTGCTGCTGTGCAGTCAGACTTGTTCTGGCACCATTTCAGCCTGCAGACAAGATTATTAATTCATCCCTGTTAGGAGCATTGCACAACTGTGGTCAATAATGTTAAATCCTGAGTCCCTTGACCCCTCAGACGGAACGCAGAAACACAAGAAACATATTGTTTTTCGCCAAAACACTCCATTCAATCCCGTTTTAAATCCAGCTTGGATAAAAAATTGTTTCTCATTTATACTGAACATCTCTGCCTTTACCATGCATGGATGCTCTTGGAACTATTTTCTTTCTGCCCAACTACACCACATCACCGCACAGGAGGAAACTATCCATTAATGGACGAGAGACTTGTGCTCATGACAGAGCAGGATGTAAACAGGTTTAGTTAGCTTAGTTAGCTAGCCTCTTGTCCACGAGTAGATGCACGCTTCCTTCTGAGCGGTGATACAGAAAGAAAATAGTTCCTGCATGAAACTGCTCACAACAAGGTCTGTGGATTATCTTGAGAAACTGGGTCATGGTTTCTGGAAAGAGAAAGAGAGTCTCATGATATTGGAGAGGAGGCAGTCGATATCTCCAAAACTCGGCAACTCACCAAAACAACAGAGCTGCAGGTAAGAGGAAAAATATCGGCTATATTTTTGATTTGAGGTGGACTGTTCCTTTAAGGCAATGTCTTCCAATGTCTTTTTTTTTTTTCAGGCCGATAGTCCAAAACCCAAACCCAATTTATAATGCAAAACATGATGATTTTATAAAATACAGTATATAAAATAGTTTTTTCAGTGTGGCTTTGCTACTTTTACTTAAGTACAGTGAATGATCTGAATGCTGACTTCACCGCTGGCTTCACGGTGTTATGCAACAAGAGTGGGCTAACACCTCTCTACCTTCGGGGAAGATTCAGTGATAAGTGTTCTGGATGGGAAGATTAATGGCAGATTCCCTTCAGCTGTTTCCTTGAATGAGTTCAAGATTTAAAAAAAAAAAAAAGATGCGAGTCAGCAATAAATTTGGCAGCAATGTAAAAGTAGTTCAGTCGAGGCAAATCACCAGCAGCACCCGGCAGAAGTAGTTCATTCATGCAGAACCACGCTGAGCCTGGCAAATCCAATATTCCAATATGCCCGTCCTTTCCAAAACACAAATCCAAGCTTCACTTCACCTCGCTGCTGCACTCGAGGTTAAGAGATGGGAAGCAAAGCAAACACATAATCAATCTTCTGATAAACAGCACAGAGGTTAGAAAGTTTGCAACTTTTTTGGGAAAGTGTCTGCAAATAATCTTCTGGCGGCGCCTCACAAAGCAAACGGGCCCTTTTTATCTTTATTCACAAAGGCAGCAGCTACTCATGGCGAACACAAAAAAACAGCGATGACTCACAGATACTGCATTATGGAAATCTGATTCACTCATTGAAATTCAAATTCGCCCCAGTTCTTTTTAACCTTTTTAACTTGTTGTTTGCATGACACTGCATTTGATCCAAACAAGAGTGTTACGAGTCAGAGAGGCTTTCGGAGCAGCCCTATAATGTTTATTATTAAGGGTCTCATGATGCGGATCTTTGCAGAATAACAGGATCCAAATGGTGACTGCGGAGTTTCCCCATTTTGGTAAAGGCTGATTGGATTTGTAAGATAATGTAACTTCACTACTGCTACGACTCTCTTGTCAACTTTTATGGTGGGGAAACGAGCTATATTTTTTCTGTCCATGCACATAACACACAGCAATAGTTATGCACCACCAGGAATGACCCACTCTGCTCTGTGATCAATTTCCAGTCACTGCATGAGCTAAATGAGGGAAGTGACCTTGTTTAAACTTTGGATGGTGTGTTAATTAATGCTCATGGCAAGCCAAATCCTATCATGTATTGACTGGAATATGAAGCTCCATCCTACTCCATTCTAGTCCACTGAACTCACACTCCATTAATCAACAGAGCTGAAATATAGATTTTATACAAACTGTTTAATACAAACTTTACTGTGAGACCAGATGACGTTTGACAACACGTTTGATCAAACCTAAATCCAACATCAAATCCAAATATTTTGGGGTTTCGTATCAAGTATGTCCAGGTTTTTCTTCTAACAAATGTTATACAAATTTAATATTTAGGTAAATTAAAAACACTGACAATCATCCAACTAAAATCCAAGTTTTATCAGATAGAATACGTTTGCTTTCTAGATAAACGGAACCACTGTAAACAAACCCTATGGATGCAGTGATTGTGGGATATAGTGCTGATTTTGACACTATAATGCCAAAAGTATATGGACACCCTTCTCTTAATAATTTGTCTACTCCAGAGTTTGCATCCCCCGAAACTCAGGACTAGAAACCAAACATCTTTTCCCAAACATGTTTTCAGCTTTAACCTGACAACCAGTTCCATTAAGACATGTTTTTCCCAGTTTGGTGTGAAAGAAGTTGACTGGCCGGCAGATTTATATCAGCAGATATGTTCATCAATCACATATGGAGGTAAGGATTGCATATGGAAAAACATTCCTTCCTGATAAACTCTTATCCATTTTACTTTTCTTCTCTTGATTACTGGGCAATGTCCCTTTAAAAAGAGCTAACCAACCTCACAGATAACGTCTCGGCATCATTGGCATAAATAAAGATGGACGACACATCTCCACTTCCTCCCATACAATGGGAGGAAGTGGAGATGTGTCGTGAGTGAAGTGAAGGCAAAATATCCTGGATACCGGCGCCGTCATCGTGCGCATTTGGAGCCAGAGTCTGCGCAGTAGCAACCGGGCAAATTTACTTGACGTGTACTTTGAGTTTTTAGTTTGGCCCATGTCCTACCTGATATAATGGAGGAGGAGGGGTTTATGAACTATACTGCAGCCCCCCACCAGTGGGCGATTGAGATGTTTTGGCTTCACTTTTGCGGAGCTCTCATGTCGTCCATCTTTATACACAGTCTATGCTCAGCATGCCTTCATCTCTGCTATGTGAGTGTTTGTTGTGAGCTGTTCAGATCAACTTCAAGAAAGCACACACCCGCAGACACACAATTAGGATGAAGTCTCCACAGGTGCTTTGCTCGGTGCCTCTGAGACTCTTTGGCTTATCACAAGCAGGCGCAGACATCAAAGTGTGAGAGTGAAACTTTAACGCTGCGTGACCGACTACTAATACTGCAAGCTGATAGACGGGCTTGTTGATGCCTGCAACTGAACTTCGGCTGTCATGTCAAATCTCTCCTTTACTCCAATAATCACAGCACATATGAAAGAAAACCATCACTCTCAGGGTGAATGTAAAATGCATGCGAAAGCGTTGATTGATTGAGGGCTTAAATAGTTCATTAAAAGAGGCTGGGGCAGAGGATAGAACAAGGGCGTTGAGCAAGTGATTTCCTCTAGAGATCAGCTTCACTGGTCTCACAAACAAAAAAAATCCTCTGCACATCAAAAGTGCAGCAGTGGGATCCTGCGAAGCCAACACTTTTGGCTTTGAAGCATCATATTTTCACTGAGTTCAAATGAGCAGGGATGGGATCAAAATAAGTTGGGAAGAAGTGGCCTGCTGTTAGCGAGATAATCTCGACAAGAAGCAAAAAGAAAACTTGTCAATGGCTGATGGACAGGTCATTATAATAGGAAGAAATAAAGCACAGCTTGAAGACGGACCGACAAATATCAACACACAGAAGCCAACACGAGGGGAGAGACAGATCGCAGAGAGAATGACTGATGGGAAAAAGAGAGAAATGTTATTTCCTGTCTGCTGGATAGCATCATGGAGAACAGACAGGAAGTGGATCTGTTTGAGGAATCTGTGAGGAAATGAATAAAGAGGCAGGCGCTCTGCTGCCGAACACCATACGATAACCTGCCATACATCCAACTCCTTCATCTCTACCCACGTCACATGGTCATATCTGTCCCATCATGCATCTCAATCTCTAATGGGATGCATGGAGGGGTGGTGCATACATGAACGGGGGCTCCCCGGGAGCAACAAGTCGAGTGTAATTAGATGGGACTGTATGGGATTATAGGCAGGCCTCTGCAATTTCCATCTGGGATTAATCAAATTGAATTTCTGGTTCTGGCTGTTCAAGAGACCCCCCAACCAAGCAAACCCCACCCCCAACTGACCGCCACGACAGTCTCCTGGGAGCTAATGAGCCTGTGTGTCAGAGAACATATATAACACAGACAGAGATGAAAGGAGACAGATAAAGGAAGAACATTGTTATGCCATATCTGTCGTCGTGAAGGAAAGAAAGACAATACTGGCAATATGAGGTCTAGAGTCATGGGAGAGATGCTTCGTTTTCCCATAAATACTTATTCAATCCAAAAAATTATTGTTAATTAATAGACAAAATGATCCAGTGAGCCTGACCTCTCAATTTCCAGGGACACATCTAGTTGTGCTCCCACTTGATGAAGTAATTCAAATGAACTGCTGCACCTCTCACGAGATTACACCCAACAGAGGCGTGTCTGCATGTTAAACAATGGGAGGATTATGTAGGATGAATGGAGCATTTGTGCCCTTTTTAAGACAGACTCACCTAATACAGTTAGCCAATTTGTGCAAGAGGCCAGAGGAAAAAAAAAAACCCTCGCCATTTTTACCTTTTAATGAATGAAATGAAATGAAAAATGAAGGGAAGGTGAACAATAGTGCTTTTATGTAATAATGACACACACTCTGTCTTCTAGGAAATGTGAATTTGTGCATGTGGAAGTAATGAAACATGTTCTCTTTCTGTCTACTATAACCAAGTTTTCCTCTTACTTTCGTGCACCCTTCTGAACTTTTTCACTTTTTGCTTAAATCTTTCCGAATGGAACAGAAGAGGGGGAACCTATAAAGCAGGGGACCAGTTGCTAAGAAAGAAAGGGTACAACCCCTGTCTGCACACACACACACACAGTGAAGAAGCAGAAAAGGCCAGAATGAGCGGCGATAATAGGGTGAGGGTCACTGAATCTCCTACAGATGGGATCTTCTTGTCTGTGACATTTCTGGTGGTCACAGCAGGTTCAGACAAAATGTGACGGGGGCAGAAATGACACAAAATGAGCTTTGAAACTGAGATTAGGTCAAAATGTGAGAACCGTCTCCATTTTTTAAAATCAATTTCTGTATTTTAAATTCAAATTAAACTTTATCTTTCCATTCACATGAAATTCATGCATAGTGAGCCGTTACAGTTGGGCCATACAAGCAGAAATACCCTCTGATAGAGGGCAAATGGGAGAATTTTGTGTATCTATGCACATTCCTGCAACCTGTTATTCTTTAGCAAACATTCAATTGTAATGCAGAGCGATAATAATATCAACATGTGGAAGAAATCAGATTAAAAGGTATTATTTTGTACAGAAAGGGGCTTAACATGTAGAAATATCCGACACCATCATGACATTATCGCTGGAAAGGAAAGGAAAAAGTACAGAATATCACTTGCAGTTTAAAGCTCCTTAAAACTTTACATTGACAACGTGCCTAAAAACATCTAAAAAGGCTTAATTATACTATACTTTACTGCCATTCAACAGTGACATTTTCTGATTTTACAGAACACCAAATCAAACTCCAGTTTTGCTCCAAAAAGCAAGATCAAGGGGGAGTCGTGAAAATGGAAGGAACATTTTCAAAAAGGTGATTTAGGTGTGAGGAAGCCATTCTCTGTGCTAAAATGTCAAGGCCATAGAAATTGATAAAAAGAAAGTATTCTGCAGCATTTGAGCTATAAAGCCCTTCTAAACAGTGCAAAACCACACAATGGTTAAAAAAAAGCAAAGAAAGTTTGATTTAGCCAGAGAGTGTGTAAAAGCAATATTCTTTTGCTTCCCTTGAGTACAGGACCATTTAGTCTTGAACCCAAACTAATCTGATAACGTGCCATATATTCGCTCCGACCGAACGTTTTAATGAAGATTAACAGAGAGCAAAAAGATAACGGCGTCACACTGAAGGGCTCCACCAAGGCTTTAAAAAAAAAGAACGGTGCCTGAAAACTGAGTGCAGCATCTGTGACAAGGCGTATGCCAAGCATGAAATCAGAGTTACGCAAGGATAAAGTCATCACTGCCGTTGCAAAAGTGTGAAATCTCTTCAGGGAGGGGAATGCTGGCAACAAAACTCCAGCATACACACCAGGTGAACGAGACAGGAGTTCAACGATAGCAGACTGAAGCATTGTTGAAAATGCCTGTGACAGACAACAGGGCAGCGACAGCCACTTGTGAGCAGGAGAGCACTCCAGCCAACACATTCGGAGAAGTTCTCAGGAGTGTATGAAAGAATGTGAGACACGCTGATAGAAAAAACTTTCTTAAAGAGCAAGTTAGCACAAAGTCTTGGCAGCAAATTTTGTAAAAAAAAAAAAAAATCAGCTGGTAATTACACTTGTTCCCACTGATATGATCCAATATCTCAGGCAAGATTTATCTTTCAACTACAAAGAAACACAGTTAATGAGAAATATTATCTTCAAAAAAATAAACTCTCATCCCTACTCATCCCAGGTCATGCGCACTTCGCAGCCAAGGTACACTTTGGCCGATGCGCTAAGCCCGCAAAACGGGCCCTTTGGCATCCGTGGCTGACACACTAAGCCTTACTTTTAGCATCTCTAGCCGACTCACAAAGGCTTGCACCCCACGCGTCTTTATACTGATGCACAATGTCTACGTTAATTTTCGGTAAGTTTAGGCACAAAAACCAGGTGATTAGGTTCAGGAAATGACTGGTGACGCTTGGTTTCAAACGGGACGCGTACTCCTGGGTGAAGGTTATGCGTGTGACCCTCCACTCAACCCCAACCTCCACCCCTTTTGGCATCTTCTCCCTTTGGCAAGTACATCGCGCTGCGCCATGTGTTCAGGCGTCTGAAACCGACGCCTTTGACGGCTTTACATTGCAGGTACATTAGAACCTTGTGCGTCTTTCCCCGATGCCAAAGGGTATCTTGTGCGTCTGGATGCGAAGTTACATCCTAACTAATCTTTCAGAGCAGTGGTAACAAACTGGCAGTCTTATTATGCAATCCAAGCCTTAAAAAAGGTAAGAGAAAGAAGCAAAACAACCCCACTGGCAGATTTTACATCCTGCTTCCACTAATAATTACATGACTCAGCACCTGTTGATAAAGTCCAAAATGAAAAGAGACGAGCGGTAAATTAAACGACAGATATCTGGAAGAGACTTGTTTCAAAAAAAGGAAATGATTCATTTTCTGTTCTTTGATTTTTAATAACCAGCCTTCTGTTGACAGCTCCTTCATTTCTTTGAGAACAAAGAAACTGGAAATAGACTGTATTACAGGAGGAGGCTATATGACTGGTATACTGCTCCATGTGGGTGAGAAAGAGAGACGCTGCGGGTAAGGAAAAATAGAAAAAGGGTGATGGATGGTTGCACATGAAGCTTTGGAAGCAGTCTGCATTGGGGGCAATTCCCATCTCACTCAGTGGCTGAGCAGCCTGTCCATCACCTCCTCCAGCTGTATGGTACAGCAGCATGGGGGGGGGGGGGTCTCCCCAGATAACACAAACTCTATATGCAGGCACATGGCTATATATGGAGCAGACCCTTTAGCAAAAGACCTCTAACAGATTGCAGGGTGCCTGCTAGCAAACCCTGATGCAACACTTGGCTCTTATTCTGTGTCCACATGACTGCAATGAAGAGCTAAGAGCGACCGAAAGGTCAGCGTCCAACTCTGAGGGTCAAGGATGGGAGTTTAGCCTGAGTGGTTGCCTGCAGCAGGAGTAGCATCGCTGCTAAACCAGGCATCAGCATTCCATCCATAAAAAATGGATGTTTTTTACGCGGTGTTAAGCGCTTTGATGCTGATCGTGTGAAAGCAGCTCAAGTTGTCATGCACACGGTGCAGAAAATCCATCTTAAATCTCACTTCCACCCATCAAATATGTAAGAGATTCCGCAAATGATGTAAGATCATTTCTTGCTATATAATTAAGTAAGATAATTTCTTTGTCTTGCCCCAATAATTCAGATTTTTCAATTATTTTAAGAAAAATATAAGTTTAAGCTGTTGTTTTTTCCCCCCAATAAGTACTCCCTCGATCCCCTGCAAACAGACGAGGGTACTCACTTGAAACTACACAAGGTCAGATAGAGAACACTCACTGTTCCCACGGCACACTAAAAGCCTGGCCATTAATGCCTACATCCAACATCAACCACCAGCTGACGGAAGATTTATGTTTTGGGATGCAACAGACGTCGTTTCAGCGCTTTTAAATGGGAGCACTTGTGCAAACATGACCAAGAATAATCCATTAGACTCCGACAGACAACAACACGTCAGAGGGTCCGGATCAGCCTCCTCATTAGTTGAGCCCTAACGAGCCGAATATGTCACATGACTGTCGAGAAATCTCTCTCAAACATGCAAATATCTGGAGATTCGTCCAAATCCAGGGCAGCAGATCAGTGAGAAGCCAGAGTGTTTTTCTGTACAAATTTAGCGTAGTGCCATTTTCTTAAATTTCTGAACCGTGCCATCTGTTTATCTTGGTTATGAATTTCTTTGTGCACTGCAGCTTAAAAATATTAAATATAAATTAAGGTTTTTTTTGCCCCATTATCTTCTCTTCTAGGTGTAGTATTTGACTCTGCTCAAGTAGATGTAGTTTGTGGTTTAATTCAGATTTTCTGTAGATTTTCTCAGATTTGAGCTGCAGATTTAAAAAGAGCTACATCGTTACAGCATATAAAAAAATAAAAAAATCATCATTTGTGTGGCTACAAGAAGAACAAATGCAATCTGGAAACTAGTAGTGCCGGTAAGTCAGTGCCAATTTATTATACATTTTTTTATAAAACTCCACAGTCTGACGCTCTCACAGATAACATCGAGACACCGTTATGTAAATGAACATGGATAAATTGATCGGCTAGTTGCCAGCCACTTTTTTTTTTTTTTTTTTTTAAAAAGAAAAAGAAAACATCTACAAAGATGTATTTAGCTTGTGCACAATCATCTCTACCAAATCTCTTATGGTGCTTTCAAAAATAGATTTATTTCCAAACAAAGAAAGCCAACAAAAATGTGAACTTTTTGTAAAGTCAGTCTCAAAAACAGTATTTTATCAGCATCCAAAAAGGAAAAAGAAAAATCTTTTTTTCAGATTTATTATTTGGAAAGATTTTTGCTATTGCCCATATTTCTTCTTTTTTTTTGTCTGTGCTGCTGTAACACACACATTTGCCATCAATACAATATATTCTTACCTTATCTGATCTTATTTCATCATGTATATGCGCAGCTAAAATATGCTCGCATGGGAGCACACATTTATTCACCTACAGAAAGCTAAATGACACATTTCCTTTGCCGCTGTCAGGCATAACCTTCGGTTTTCCCAAAACACAGGTCTGCAGGTTGAGTGCATGATCCAATGTGAATGCTAACATACCTGAGCCGAGTGCATTCATAATTCACAGCATTCTTTAAAATAACACAGACTTTATCGTTGTGTGCTGAATTATTCAGGGCTTTACAACAAATGTACGCTTTGAATCACTATGACATGTCAGTGCCTCATAT